>VDFB02086081.1:9183667-9297925 GCA_007258455.2 Sequoia sempervirens | reverse complement strand
AAGATCAAGATACATTGGATTGGGATAAAAATGGATTGGGTTTATTATGGATCAGCTGAGATGCTTCCACCTAAAATGGTCCACGTAGATGCTTGATTCTACAGATGATCCCTGTTTGACAAGTTTTCACCATGGTACTTGTCCAAAGTGCCACCATAGTGGTTTTCACTAGAGGACGATTTTTCTCTTGACTATTTTCTTGATTTTTCTGATGTCACATAAGATTCCTATTTACCAGGTTTCATCTTGGTGACAATTTTTTTCTCATGTTGAACCACCTAGTGGTGTTAATGTAGGCATTGTTGGTGCTGATATGGTTGTTGTTGTTGTCATGACGTTCCATTGATATCTTGCTTGGAGGAGTTTTTTTGTTAAGATACGGGCACTTCAGTGTAACCCCTGGTAATTCTTATCTTCCTTGTTGATACCAGAGTTAACCTTAGCTTGATGCGTACATCGCAATAGAGTTCCTTTAGAATCCTTATGATAGTGTTGATGTCAATACATGGCCAATGTGAGATTTGGATATCATGGATGGCGAAATGCATTGAGGGATATGAGATTTAGATGGATTGGTTGGCGGTTTGGAACCTTTTATTCTCCAAACTTGGGATGATGAGAAATGATGGGTAGATATGGAGATTTGATTGATACCAACGTCTTGATATACCTTGCAGGTCACTCTTGAAGCTTTCTTTTGCATTGTTGGACATTTTTTATGGATGAACTTCCCTTTTTATTTTGTCCCATAGTTTCTTTGACTAATGGAGTTTGATAGGGATTATTTTCTTTCTTTTTCTGTTGTATGCATTTGAATTTTTCTTGTCCATTTTGTTTTATTGATTCTCTTGCTTCAATGACTTATTCCTTTCTTTGATATAGCTTTTTCTCTTGTGGTTGGTCCCAATCAAAGGGTTAAAATATGTGTGGATGATGATTCATGGCATGGCTATTTGTAGTGTTGGTAGTGGTTTCATCATAAGGACTCTTCATTCTCTCTATGTTGATGATTGAATTAGATAAAGTTTCTCGTAGTATTATAGAGATATCAGTGATATGTTTAGATACCTTAATTGTTGAATAACCAAGACCTTGATGCTTAGGATTACCAATAATGTGCACTGGTGCTAGGATACCTTGTTCATGTAGGCCTAATCCTTTGTCTTGATAATGCATCTGTTGAAAACTTTTATTTTCAATAGGATATGATTTACCTTGGAAACAAGGTGCTAATCCTTTTCTGCTCTCCTGCGGATCTTCAAATGTGATAGCTTCTTCACTGATAGGACCCTTCATAGGTGGGATAACTTCCTGATTGATATTGTCAACTTGATCATGTGAAATATCAGATTTTGATGGCCCTTCAAAATATGTTGGTGCTTCTTTGACTATTGTGTACCCAATGCTCTGTTGTCAAGAATTGTCAATTATCCTTGCTGATTTTAGGATATTGTGCTCCATATTTTCATGATCAATGTCTTCAACCTGCCTAGAGGATGTTTTTGATTTTAATGCTTCTTCTTGATCAATTTTTGATAGGTCTAGATAGATTCTACTATATCTTGATGATGTGTACAGATGTGAAGAGTAGGTGAATCTTGTTCCTTGGTAATGATATCAATAGTACGAGACTCTTGTTTTGGATTAAGATCATCTACATGTCCATTAGGAGTAAGCATCTCATGGGTAGATGTATGTGTGCTTGGTATATGGATTTGTCCTTCTTTTGGAAATCCTTGGATGTCTTGGAAGATATCTGCCAAGTCATTGTAGTATTTTGATGGTAGGGATTTTTGATCTTCACTTTGTGTGGTATTATCTTTGATATTCTTTGGTTCGTGCTCTTGACATGGATCAATTTCAAAGAAATGATTTCTTGTAAAAGATCCTTGGGTTTCCTCAAAATTTGGGCATATGGGTGATAGCTCTTGACTTCGATTTTCTACATTTGGCATAAGTGTTGGATTAAGAGTCTCTTGACCATCAATATGTACTACCATGAGATTAGATGATGTCAATATATCTTGGACTAGATCATTGCTAGACTTGGGTGATTGAGTTTGATCATGCTTGGGATTAAATTATTGATGTATGTCCTCTTGCTTACTGGATGATGTAGAGACATTGTCAATGTGATCAGTGATAGATAGCTCTTGATCGTTGTTTTCAACTTTTGAGATTGAGGCATTGTCATTGTTGTCATTAGTGTTTGAGCCTTGAACATAATTTTCAATAGCTATTTCTCCTTGATCAATAAGGTCTTGGATGATATTTTTGAGTGTAACACATTTTGATGTATCATGACCTTTGATTTTTTGGAATTCACATCATTCATTCAATCTATACCTAGGGGGTTTAAAGTTTGGTTCACCATAAGTTGGATTTTTATTGATTTTGATAAGGTCTTGTTGTACTAGTTTGTGCATGATTACCTCTAAAGTCTCTCCCAAAGGGGTGAATTTCCTTATTGGTTGATCGTATTTCCTTTGTTTCCCTCCCTAATTTTTGTTGCTCTTGATTTTGTTGTTGGTTGTTCAATTGATTGTTTTGGTAACTGAGTTGATTGTTATTTTGTAACTACAAGGTTATATCATCAATAGGTGTGTTTTTTTGGTTTGGAAGGATGTTATAACCCTGTTGTCCAATGACATTTTCTCGATCATAGGTGGATTTTTGTGAAGGCATGGACCCTCGATAACCATGTTGTGTATAAGGAGGATTAATCCCTTTTTGTGTGTTGTAGGTACCTTGAGGGTGGGGTGCACCTTGATATTGAACTTGAGGAATCCTTTGATCTTGAGTTTGAGGTACACCTTGGTGTTGTGGAACTCCTTGATACTGTGGATATTGGAAGTGTTGTTGATGTGGATATTGAGGTGTTTGTGGAATGATGTTCGTTTGTTGTGGATATGTAATCTTCTGACATTGCACATGGCATTGACGATACGTCAGATTTTAATTTTGTTTAAGTTCCTCAAGATCTCTCTCAATTTTATTTAGGGAGAATTGATGTTCTGGACTTATTCCTTGATGGTGATTTTGAAACCCTTAATGTTGTTTCCCTATTTGATGTTGTGACCCTTGATAAGAGTAATTTGGGTAATAGATCAGCATGTTTTGGGGACGTTATGATGCTCAATATCTTGTCATAAGGTCAGTTGGTTTATATTTCTAAGAGGATCATACCTATTTCCATGCGGGGGGTGGTAACACAGGTCTTCCGACTACTAGGTATGCTTTCTCCTCTTCTTTATCTAATATGTTCATTTCATTTCTCCACTAGTTGGGTATTTATTTTATCTCAAATATAAAGCTCCTTAAACTGCTAATGATATTTTTTTGTGCTCCTTCAATCAGTTCGAAGTGTGGTTGTATGGTTATTGGTGTAAGGTTCAGTCGTTGAACTGGAGCAGTTGGTTGCCAAATGGTCATATGGTGAATGGTATTTTGAGATGGTTTACTATGAAGTTCAAGACCCTAAGGTTTGAGTGTTGTTTTTGGAATGGTGCTACTTTTCTAAAATCAAAATGTTGAAGGACTAGGGTCGACATTTCACTTCTTTGTCTAGAGGATATGTGTGGAAAAGCTTACTTGAACTATCTACGAGTTCTAAGTAATTGTTGATATCATAGACATCTGAGTGAAGGAATGATCCCAGAGGTTTTGTTTGATTTTTATTTCTAATAAGTAGGATGGAAATAATGGATGAGGGACTATGTGACTTATCTAGCTTTCCAATCATTTCATTCTAACAATGATCTTGTAAACAGCTTCAATTTGTTTTTCCCAATTATCAGCAGGATAGAGAAATTGCATTGGTTTATGAGTAGATGCACAGAACTGTGAGCAAAGGCAGCCAGATTTATCAAGTGTGGCCAAAAATGTGTCAAGTGCTCGGGTTTCAGAGAAGCAAGTGCGAGCTGGAATGGTAAGTGCAACTCCTATGTTTTTCTATCAAATGCAATAATTGCTCAAGAAAAAGCAAGTTTCTTGGGAAAATGCAAGCATCTTAGTGTCAAGTGCGTTGGTTTCTCAAAAGAAAATGAAAGGAAATAAAAGCAAGTGTGCAGATCTTGCAGCAAGTGCTCCATTTTTTTCAAATGCAACTGATTTTCATCAATGGCCTTTCCGGCAAAGAGAGAAAATGCAATGGATTTTCGGAAACTACTCATAAAATGCGACAACTACACTATAATTTTGTGCGAATGCAATGAATTTTTTGGCAAGTACTCCAGAAAATATGAGAACAAATGCAACTGATTTTTTTTAGCAATCTTTCTCTAGATTTTTGCAAGTTTAAAGTTGGTTTTTCTCTCAATTTCTTCGTGTTTGGAGTATGGCAAGTGGTACAACAACACTTGGACTGACTCAAAAAGCATGGACTTGTGTGACCTTCATGTCTATAGCTTGAGTTGTGAAATCACGACACCCAATCCATAGTTCCCAAATGTTTACTTTGATCAATGCAGCCTTAAATTAAAGCCTAAATATTTAGAAACCTTCAAGGAAATCCTTTAAGGAGTGAAAATATAAGGATTTTTCTCAAAATAATATACTAAGCCAAAGGGTTTGCGATTCAATCATCTCATTTAGTGTTTTTTTGGATGTATTCTTTTTAGATCAAGCACAGAGTTTGATGTCAAGGATTTTTTGAATGTATTTGGAAATTTTAACATAAACAGGCATTTACAACCCTATGGATAGAAACCATTATTTTAGATGGGCCTACCTCATGCTCCGAAGAGATGATTTTACATGCAACTTATGACGCAAGCCTGTAGTCATACTTGGAAAGTAACTTCTTGCAAGTAAATTCCAATGCACCACTTTCAAAGAATGTTTTTGGATAAAGGGGTAGCTTCTAAAACAATTTGGCTCTTAATAATGTTCTGGGGATATTATTTTTGAGCCCCTATACATGCGGCGATTTGTTCAATTAAGAACCTCCCAGCCCTTACATTTTTTTACGCATCACAAGGATATTGAGGGAGAATACATCGGCATTGGCCAGCAGCACCCAACAAGATGATGAACTTTGCTCACACTCACAACTTATTTATATAACAGTCCAGAACGAAAGTACCACTTGGATCGCCTATGAGTTCTCCAGTGCAGGATGTTTCTCACTAGGCAGGCCCTCTAAAAAGGTATGCTTGAAAAATATGTGAAGCTCAAGATGTTTTCACTCACTCAATATTTCCAAAAGGTGTGAGGGGAGAAGACAACCATCTAGCTTTCCAAACACTTAATACATAGCAAACACTTCATAGTATTTTGATTCTTTTTAAGTACCTCGAGCAATGTTGTCCCCAAAACTATGTGAATAAAACAAAACAACTTGTCCTTTTTTAATTGCACCAATATGAAGTATTCAGGATATTATTCACTTAAGATAGCAATGGTGCAAGACAGAAAGAATAATTTGTTCATAAATTTAAGCCCAAATCTGAGTGTTTCTAAGAAATCAATCATGGTCTTAACTTGGTCAACAAAAGTAAAACCGAGCGTGCGTCAACAAAAGGAAATTGTTTTGTGTTTGTTCTTTTTTATGCACCAAAATCAAAGTTCCTAATTATGAAAACTTGAAAAAAAAAAAAATTAGAGCACCTTAATTGAAATTTTTTGTTCTTTTCATGCACCAAAACGACAATTCCTAACTTAGAAAAACTTTGAAATGGTTTATTTTAAGAGCACCAAAATGAAAGATTCATTTGTGTTGTTCTTTTTAAAGCACCAAATAAAAGGTTCCTAATATGAAAAAGCTTGAAATGGTTCAATTTTTAGTAGCACCAAAACGAAGTGTGCGTTCATCTTGTTCTTTTTAAAGCACCAAATGACAATTCCTATTTTAAGAAATCTTGAAAATGGTTCCTTTAAAGAGAACTAAAAAGAAATTTTGTTTATTATTTTTATGCACCAAAACAAATATTCCTAACTTTAAAAAAAATGTTTGTAGATTTGGAGTGCTTTGACAGTTTGTCTTCCTTACAAAAAAAAGTTAATATCTTTCAAACCCTGCATACAAACACGTTAGCACCTGTTATACATTCAAAAATGGGCATATGTTAGCAAAAAATCAATTACAAAAATGCAGATCTAGTGCATAGGTTTGTCAGAGCAAATGCTCAGAAATCACAATCAAATGTGCCCCTGTCATAATCAAATGCTCAAGTTTAGAGCAAGTGCACCCCTATCAGAATCAAATGGTCAAAAAAATGTCAAATGTGCAATTCTTAGTGTCAGTTGTTTGGTTTTCAAAGTCAAGTGCACAGTTTTCTTGACAAGCAATTGCAAAATTTTCTGGGACAGTGCGTGAAAACTTTGAATGCAATTCCAAGACTTGTAACTTCAAAAATGGCTCATAGAAACGTTAGTGTATAGGATAAGGGTCCCACTGGGCGTGCCAGAATGTGTGAGGGGGAAAACCATAGATGCAAACAAGATTAAATATAATTGAAATCAGAATCTAATCTAAGATCAAGAACACAAATCCAGATTTAATCCTACACTTATGAAATGAAACTAAGCTACTGAGAACATATTAGGAAATCTTATGATTACTAAATTGAATGCAAAACAAAAGAAAAGTGTTACCATCCTGTATCAGAGTGTGTTTGCTTGATGTTGGATTTTTTGTATCATTGCAAAGCCTCCATAGTTCGTGTGCAAAGCTTTGATGATTGAATGGTTGGTTGATCGAAGAAATGTGTCGAAGCTCTAATGGTGGTTGTGAATTTTGATAGTACTTCATTGTGCAAATTATTTTGACTCGTCGATCCTTTTTTGTGAGGAAAGAGGTTTGGTATATAGAAAATGAGATTTCAAACGGATAGTCAAGATTAAACAATGCTAAATCAAGATTGACGGTCGAAAGGTGTTGAAAGGTTTTAGACATGAATAGATTATGCAAAGTTGATTGCACAACTTGTGTGATTGATAAATAGATTGAATAATTAGTGTGATTGAGAAATAGATTGGTTAGTTAGAGATTAGATTTCCCTATCAAACACTCGTAATTTGCTCAATCAGAAATAGATTGATCTGTTAGGATTAGATTGAGAAATCAAGGGATCGTAATTTACTCAATTAGGAAAGTGGTTGGAAAAGATTAATTAATTGATTTAATTAATTCATTCATTTTGGATTTGAACATGCAAATCAAGTTTGACTTTTGCAAATAAAGTTGCATTAGTTTGATTTGATTTTTGATGAATGATTTAATTATTCAAATTTTAGAGGGAAAGTGTTGTAATTAAATTATTATGATTTAATAATTCAATTAACTTAGGAGAATAAGGTGGTTTTAGCAATGTAATTAAATATTTGGTGTTATTTAATCAATCAGGGCGAAATAAAGTGGGATTAGGACTTCATTAAATAAATGTAATTTATTTAATTGGTTGAAATGATAGAAACGTGAATTAATTAAATAATGTTGTTTTATTCAATTAATAGCAGAAATAGGGTTTTTAGGACCTTATTAAATAAATGAAATTTATTTAATTTGTCAAAAATGATGAAAAAGTGAATTAATTAAATAAATGTTGTATTATTCAGTTAATAGAGGAAATTAGGGTTTTGGATGTTGTTTGATGTTGTGTGATATTTTAGGATGTTGTGGGATGTTCTTGAGACATTGTAGGATGTTTCTAAGATGTTGTGGGACATTGCAAGATATTTCTAATATGTTACATGGCGTTTCTGGGATGTTGTGGGATGTTGTGAGATGTTGTTTGATGTTGTTTAGGGTGTGTGATAGGTGTTAGGTCAAGTTTACATGTCTACAACATCCTCTACACAATGTTACAATTTTATTCACTTTCAACTCTTTAGCCAAAACCAAGTCCATCTTGAACATAAGCTTATTGTGTACTTTATTATGTACAATCAAGTAAAATTTATCACTAATTAGCCGATAGGATTTTATTGTGTACTTTCCAGGCCACAATCAGTCAATAAACCTCTCACACATTTATAAACTATTGTCTCATGCCAATAAACCATTTTTTAGTTGCCCGACGCTCAGAAAATCTAACAAACAACAATCAAAAAATCTTTACAGTAAATGCAGTATTGGATTCATTAATGGCACCATTCATTGTTATCTTTATTGCAAACCACTGCAACATCCAAATTCATTTATGAGTCAAATCATAACTTATGTAAATAGTAACCGTCCAACCACTCCAGCATCCAAATTCATTTATGAGTCTAATCTCATTATGAATAAATATGTCGGATATCTTCTCTTACTCTAGCAGAAGAGGCGACTTAGTGAAATTATACTAGAGTTGAATATAGTGTCTAATCTCTGTCAGGAAGAATGTTTATATTAATGTTACATTTCCCCTTCAACCACCCTCCATCACTGCCTCCAATTTGCATAAATAGCCTATGATGTCCACATTTATCTATAAGCTTTGGACTTGAACATGCAAGGAACTACAAAGACATAGTGAGCTTTCATATGGTACTGTAATTTTTTCATGCCATTTGTATATTATTTCTATTGCTAACCTATTCAAGATAATGTCGAATAGTAGAAGTAAATCCCTATTGATTAAGATTCTTAATTGTATGCATATTTTTTCAGGACCTTCCATAGGATTTATAGATTTAGCATCATTGTTGGTAATATCCCCTGCTTCTAGCTTGATGATTGATCTATTTTTTATTATAAAGTCTCTTGAACTTGGCTTGACCAAATCGAAGTTTGAGGGTTGATCATAATAACTTGTTATAAATAGAAGCTATGTCTGAATTAACTAGGTTAGAGCCTTTGAGAGGGGCTTTGATTGTCTGCTTTGTGCTAGAACATTATCACTTTACATTCTTGAATTTAGGTGGTTTTATTTAATTTTTTCCCTGCTCATTTCAAGTTTAGATTTTTTAAAACCTGTATATGTTGCATGAGGTTCCAATGAGAAAGGAACTCATATTAAAGAGCATGTTACATATCTCTCAATGCACAAATGAATCTGTATGTATATTGGAAAACTGGATGAGAACTTCTTCTGTGTGTTGTTCCATCATTAGACTTAACATCTTTCCAGTTTGTGATAAACAATACCCATGTGTCTTGGCCTCACATACTAGTGTTTTAGTAAGTAGTAATTCAATGTTGAGAACTCATCTTCATGCTTCTCTGAAGAGAATCTTCATTGTAGGTAGCACCCTTTTCTCCATAATTATTGATAAGAGCATATATGTGCTTCTGCAGAGATTAGAGTGGCATTGCCTATTGAAAATGTAACAACAGGGGAATTTGTAGTATAGTGAATCCACTTCAGGCCTTTTATTGCACACATTTTATGCTTTGAGATTAAGCAGGTGATAAAAACACTCGTTGAAAATATGGTAAGTGACTTACCTCAAGATTATGTACAAACAGTGTCTTGTTGTCAACCATGCTAACCAGAAAAAATGTGCAGATTTTTAGAGCTGAACCACAACAAAATCTCCCTAGAGTTGTTGCTTCAATCTATTCACAGAAGTAGATCTAAAAATATTAGGGTTTTAGAGCTACATACATGATTTGTGCACCTTTTAAACGGAAATATTGGCTACGAGTTAAAATTTGTTTTTAGGTGTGAGGCGAGAAATGTTTCAACTTCCTAATTTCTTTTACTGAGACAAATTTCCCCTACAACTACTACTTCAATCTATTCGTACTGAAGGAAACGTGGGAGACATGCAACTCCAAACATGAAAGACATGCAATACATTTTAATATTATAAATTATTTTTATTATTATGTAAGGATTTGGCTTTCTCCGATAGGTGTGCTCTACTGTTGAATCTTCATTTTAAACAAATATAAAAAATATCAATTAGGTGTGGATGGTCTGTGTAGCAGGTGATCCTAAATAGCGTAGAGACAATGAATATAAAATTTGGTGATAATAATTAAAAATTCTAATTAATGTCAAGCAAGAGTTGCACTCACATTAATTTAAATCAAGAGAATTAATATATTATAAGCTTAAATTCAAATTATATTACAAGATATAAATCACATCTTGCCAACATTATCTCAAGCAACCATCTTGAGTTAATATCCTAACTATATGTTAGTTCTCAGTATCCTCACTAATGTAGTAATGCATCCTGGAAATTAAGGGGATTAACATATTAATGCATACAAGAATTATCCTAACTATATGTGAGAACATATATATTCAACTCCATACATTTATTTCTCTAATACATAAGATACAGAATATTATTTGTGATGAAGTAAAATATATACTATTTAAATATTATATGTTTCAGATAGTGAAAATGCATAATTTTGTATGAAAACAAAAGTAGAATATATCTTCATTTAAATATTTCATTGTTTAGAGCAATAAAATATAATATGTTATTTTAAGTAGAAGTAAAATAAATATATCTATATTTACCATTTAAATCAATTTTTTTTAGGTAAATGTTATCAATTTTTCACACAGCTCAAATTGACAAAGTTGGTTATACAAGTTCATTTTTAAGGTGAATAATTTCAGTTTGTTTCTATTGATGTTTTAACCATTGCAAGCATTTGAGTTGTTCAATTTTAAGAAATGCAATGTGTTTTCAGTTGCTTTATATGATTTACAGCATTAAGTATTGCATAAGAAATAAAAGAAGTGCTTTCATTATGTCATTCATTCACATTGTTCAGTACATTGTTTGTAAGAAAAGGAAGTACATAATTGAACAAGTATTTCACAAATTTTGTTTTTATATTCATTGGAGTAAAAGGGAGAATCAAGTTTCCCACACAAGTTGTGGGAGTAATTGGAACAATGAACCATAAAGAATATCGTACGCTACTAAAGATAAAAGAAGGAGAAAGAGAATTTAAGAAAGAACATAATCGTCATTGTCTAATGATGTCTTCAAGCTACCTCCAGAGTTGAGCTCTCCTTTCTCCTTCTATGCTCCAAGTGAACCTGCAAATGCATGAAGGTTTTGTTAGAGATCAAACTATAAACATTCCTACATGGTCCATCAAAAGTAATGTAGAATATTGTCTATGATGCATTGAATCAACTAAGCAAGAACAAGAGGAGTACAAGAGAGTACCAAGGAGAAAGCGTCATGAGAAACTTATGAATTTATTGTTTAATCTAACATTGTTTGTTTCTTGTGCAGGTATAGGAAAATCCATGTTGTTGTTTTGTTTTGAATATCATAAATCATGTGGTGTAAAACGGGCTCCCACAAGGGTTGAGACTCGGCATACCCAGCATGCTCTCCCTCAACATTCCACAAAGGGGTTTTCAAAAAAGAGATAACTCAAAATTGCTCAAAGAGATATGCATCTAAAGGAGTGCACCAAGTTCCATGAAGGCTCAAGCAAGTGATCATCTAGGACAGTCAAATCTAAAATGCAATGAAATGAAAATCGTAGGTGATCAATTGCTCAAGTGAATTGGCATCAAGTGCATCATCACAAAATGTGATAGTGAATAGGAATACATAATTCCTTCTTTGCAAATTGAATGATAACTAAAGCAACTGGAGAGGCTTCTAAACATCGACAACATTTGTTTATATTTCAAAATCTTTCATGCAATGATTGTTTTCACATCATCATGTTGTTGTCTAGGAGATAAAAATGCATGTTTAAAAGAGGCTTCTCTCATCAAGAAGATAGAGTTATCAATGGCTACAAGTGAGCTACTGAAAGCAAAGAATGAATGGAAAAAGGCATGGTTGATTGTAGGTGCAACACATTAAGTGTTTGAGTTGAATGTAGCTTGAGGACAACATCATCAATGGAGGTAATTTGCATAATGAAGTAAGTTTTGCTTCAATATTTTGATGCTACAAACATAAGGGAAAGTCACATTGCATCAATTCATCAAATGTGAAGCCAAATGTACATTTCCCGAAGCATTCAAGCGCACATGAAGGCGTCAAAGTAACCTATAGGAATATCACAATGGATGAGTGCAAGTTTGGAATTAAATGAAGTAACGCATCAATATGCAATGCAAGTGTATGGCAGTCTTGTCTAAAGGAAAAGTGAGAAAGTGCATGTTCATGAAGATGAGTTCCACTATGTTGTGCATTTCAAGTAACAATGGAAAACAAGTAGCTATTAACAGTATGCACATCATGATTGGAGAAACACAAATAGTGCAAAGGAAGAGAATAGTTGTTCCAATTAAAACAATCTTTAAGTTAAGTGGAATCTGCATGATAAAGACAAGCAAATAAGCCACAGCTGTAGGTGTTGAGCTCAAAAAGAATGAAATTGTTTTGCTTTCAGTGCTTTCAGAATAGTGAGCTTGTGCTACAGTGTGTTAGGATTTCATAATAGAGACAAGTGAAAAATGCTCAATTCGAGCCTTCAAGAAATTTTCCACATTGATTTCATTAAAATGCTTCAAAATACAAAAGGAAAAATATTTCAAGCTCATACAAAATGCAAGGAAACCCTAAGTTCATGCTCTCATACCCACGGCCTGTAAAGGAAATTTCTCTCCATAAATCACAATACCCACTTAGGGTTTTTGCTCAAAATGCAAATACAAGAATAAATGGCAAGGGTTCAAGCCCTTAACAATAGAGAAGCTTTCAAAAAATGAAGAAACCAAGCTACAGACTGCGGCCATGAGGGGTTTTGAAAACCCATGAAAATGGAGAGCCTTCATTCAAAAAATGCTTTCATTTAACAAGAATATCATTTGCATACTATGGTTCGAGCCCATAATCTTTTATTCTACAGAAAAGAAGAAGAATACATAGTGATGGTCGCAGCCTGTACATGCCCAAATTCACAAATCCCACAGAACTTCATCATTTTTTACGAGAAAAGCTTGAATAAAGCTTTATTTAAGAGGGAAATGCTCTTAAAAGATGAAGAAATGGAGCTTACCTTGAATATTTTTGTGGTGGAGCACAACAAAGCCCGTGGCCAGAGCCTTCACATATGCTCGAACAAGTCTCCAATGGCAGCCATGAAGAGTGGAGAAGCAAGGTCAACACAACCAAACACAAAGCCATCAAAAAACCAGTCACAATCATGGCCTTTAGGCCTCCTATTCTTCATCGAATGGTGTTAAAATGAATCAAAATGCAAATAAGAATACTCACCATTGAATGCAGAAGAAGGCACAACGGAATGGAGAAGAAAAGAGCTCAAATGGTGGAGCCTCTGCTTCAAACCCTAGTCTCCAATGGTGAAGCCCAACAAAGCCCCATTTTTCCCTAACTTGGTCGATGCAAAATGATAATCAAAATGTGTTTTGAGTCATTTTTTGTGATAGGGTTCCCTTCATTGTCAATTTGAATGTGATTTTAATCACATTTCTTTTCAAAAAAAAATTCCTTGATTAATCCCTTGCATCGTGTGTTACCTAGGCCAAATGCATTAGGCATTTATTTTCTTTGATTTCTAAAGAAAATCAAATCAAAAACCATGCACATTGCCCCTCACATTAGAGTAAGCTTACCTTGCAATGCCTTAGAGACATTTATTGTCATAAGCCTTGCCTTAGGAAAAAATGAGCAATGACTTTAGGCCCTCTATTTTTGCCTAAGTCCTAAATATTTTAGGGTCCCCTTGAAGTATGAATCACCTTATGTGATGGGGCTTTCAATTATTTTTATGATTTTATAGAAAATCAAAGTGTGTGAAGAGCCTGTATAATGTTTTATTTTTGCAAACATTGATGCAAAAATCAAAATATTTGGAGATAGAAAAAGAAAAATCAGAGTGACTGAAGGTGAATTAAAAAAAATCAAATGCAATCAGGCTTTCTATATTGTAATTCATAAACTACATATGATTGTAAAACAACAATAATGGTAATGTTTCTGTAAATTACCTTGGTGATTGTTAGTGTTTAAAATGCAATTGATACACTCAAGTCTTCTTGGAAACCTTCTATTTTTAGTTTCAATTCCTGGGAGGATTTGGAAAAGAGGTGGCAATTAGAGCTTTCTATTTTCAATTCTGGGCAGTTTTGGACCTAATTTTGTGGAGTTTTGGATCAACTTGTTGGAAATGAGAAGTTTCCATTTTTGGTGAAGTTGTTTGGAGCAGTTTGAGCCCCTTCTTTTCAAGCTTTTTCCTTGAGCTCGAAAATGTAGAATGAGTTGCTTTTTGATGATGCAGTGGGCTTGATTTTTCTATTTTTTCCCCATGGATGTCACTTGATGCCTATAAGTTGGAGAAATTTTGAATTTCTCAGGGTTCAAATTTCAGTTTCTTGCTCTCTTATGCATTGCAAAGAGTTTTGTAAACTTGTTGAATCAGAGTTTGATGTCTTGCTCCTTCATTTGCAATAAAAGCACCATAGTTCTCCTTTCTCTTTTCCTGTCATGAGCTCACAGTGATAATCTGATTTTGTTTGTGATTCAAAGTAGTGGATCCTTCCTTGTCTTATTATTGTGAGTTATATTCAGGAGTGATAGATAGTTTCGGTTGCATTGTGTATTCAATGTTTAGGAATCTTTATGCAAAAAACTAATGAGCTAGATGTTCTAAAGTGGATTGTGAGAGCAAATTGCTTTGAGAGAGGTGTTGTGAGTCAAGTTTTTTCAAAATCTCAAATATCTAGTTGATCATTATTAGCTGTAGGTTTTTTTTTTGGCCTTCTTTTTGCTCCCTTTTCCTCAAAAAGTTCATAGATTAGGTGATTAGCTAGAGGGAACCAGCCCACTCTAGAGATTCGCTCCCACCAATTGATTGACCCACAAATCAGGGAGCGGTTCCATGTTGCAACAGGATAGCCAAGCCTAGCTTGACTGAGGATGCAATCATGGTTGCCAACAGTAAACAAATACAAATTGGTATTTTTTTAAAAAGTGTTATGTCATTTTTAATGCAACAAGAGATGTTATATTTTAGTTTCATATTCCAAGTACATTTACAAATTTGTTGAACTATAGCAATATTCTAATATTCCACATATTTCCAGGAAGGCATGATTGAGGCTTCTCCAAGATTTGCATAATTTTAGATTAATTTTTTAAATGTTATTTATTTTAATTTTTACTTTAGACGTCTTTAATAAATATTTTGAAATATTCATATTTCAAATTAAAAACCTATAATTATATTCAAAATGTTATAAATATTCTAAATTATATTTTTTCCTATTTTATATTTTCTTAGCAAGTCATTGTTTGTTATGTAAATTTATTGTACTTTTTATATATTTGCATTATCAATTAAAGATCCTATTTGATCTTTTTAAAAATTATTTGAATGCTTTCATTGTTTTATTACATTTATTTAATATATTTTTACGCACAAAATTAAATTTACTTATTTTATATTACTTTAAGTAAATTCATGTAAATGTATCATACCAGTCTATATACTACATTGCATTATTAGAAATAAAATTCATACACCATTATTCATTTTTAATATAAATTTGAATACTTTCATTATTTTATTACATTTATTTAATGTTTTTAAAGCCTAACATTAAATTTATTTTTTTATATTACTTTAAGTAAATTCATGTAAATGTATCATACCAATCTATATCTTACTACATTGCATAATTAGAAATAAAATCCATACAACATTATTAGAAAGAAAAAAAAGTTTGCGTATGTACAATTAATTCCAAACTCTCTCAAAGTTATAAATGTGTAATTATTCCCTTCTTTAATAGAGTAAAAATAATAAAACTAATCAATTGTAATATTTATCTTCTATAGGTGAACAATCAACAATAAAAAAGAAAAAACAAGATTTACCCACCTACTCAAAAAAATATTTGTTTTATTAAACTTACATATCTAGTTAAATATTTACAAATTATGGATTTATCATCTAACAACATTTTGTTTCACTAAATACAAATTCCAGGACTTAAAAAAGAGGACCTTCACAAAAGACATAGTGAAGCTCTTATGTGACTTTGATGCAAACTTGATACTAATTATTCAAAGGAATCTAATCAACATTGTGTTTCACTACATACACATTCCAAGACCTTAAAAGAGGAGCTTCAAAAAGAAAAAGAGATGCTCTTATTTAACTTTTATTTATGCAAGCTAGATACAAATTGTTCAAAGGGATCTCATTGTTTAGAAAATAAAGAGGCATTCAACAAAATTATACACCTACTTATATTATATAATGTACATGTATACAATTATATTTTTAGATAATTAATTATGTATTGTTTCAATTCATTTGTATTTTACCTTTAATTTCCTATCGATGACTCCCTTGAACCTCCTATAAATACAAGTGTTAATTGTAAGAATTTCATTCTTATATCTATAAACATTTACCTCTTTGAATATCATATGCACAAAGACCTTTGATCCTAGTCTCAAATAATTCAGTGATGGAGCTAATTTCTTTGTCACATGTTTCATGTATAATAGACGAGGCTATATAATTCTCTCCTCTAGTCTGAGCTTGTTCAAACTACTTCCTCAATGTCATAGCAATAACTATCCATAACTTGAAATCACTAGCTTCTCCAAAATCATATGTAGTAAAGGCACCCAAGTAGCATCCAAGTGTATAGAATCCTTGTGACTGAATAATTTACACATCAATATCATGGCTTGCATGATACCTTTTGAAAAACTGGAGATGGTGTAGTGTCGAATATTCTTTGACCTTTTTCAATTTCACCTTATGTCTAACCTTATCTTCTAAAACTTTGTTGACATCATTTTCTGCCGCGTTGAATTGTTGGCGGTGAATTTTACTTGGTGGTGAATTTTCGGTTGCAGTGAATTGTTGACGGTGAATTTTTCATCGATGAATTGCTGACAATGAATTTTCCGTATGCCATTTTTCGTGGGACCATTGCTTGTCACATCATACCTCAAAGTTGGCTCTAGCAAATTCAGCATACTTCAGAAGGCTTCTCCATTCACAAATATGATAGGATACTTGTCAACACTTCTAATATACTCATTGTCTATGGTACAAAACTTGAGAATATCCAGCAGCAAATATCTGCATGGGAAAGCATTAAATTTCTTGTGACTCCATGTAATTAAGAAGTTTGAACCCTTCCTGTATTGGTTACCCCATTGCCTATATCCTCTAGCCAATTCTTAAAGAAATGGTTGATAGAACTAAATCACAAAGACTTATGTGCATGCAACAAAGTGTGTAATTTGGTATTTTCACAACCATTCACCGAATCTAATACAAGCTCACGATTGAATGAATATTCTCTACAACTTTTAGTCTAATATCTCACTTCTACAACTTATTAATCATGAGAGAATTTCCAAATTATTAGCCAAGTTAATAAATGCCTTAATTCAAATTGTCTAGCAGATTTCATAATATTTTATATATAAATATCATTAGTGGAGATTTCAGTTATATTTTTAATTGTGGTATTTTTTTCAAATTATCTGTTAAATCTCTAACACGTATCTTTAAGTACAATACTTGAGATGTTATTTTTTGATGTGTTTCCAACATGATATATTAGAGAAAAAATAGTTTGAAAATAATTATGTCATTGTTTATCCATAAAATTCTTGGATTTCTCAAACTGTCTGAACTTAAGTTCAAATTTTCAGACATCCTACAAAGTCTAAATCTTAGTTAAGATTTTTTACACCTACATTATGATCCTTCTTGAACATCTTGACCTTCTTTAGTTTCATCTTTCGATGTGGATTTTTTATTAACTTAAATTTCACAATCATTTCAAGTTCCTTGAATATCTATACTTTTTAGACTTCATAAACTTCTACCCTTTGGATGTGAAACTATTAACAACTTGATTTCAAAATAAGATTAGGTCCATTAGAACTATAGGATAACAAGATCAAACTATGGACCCAAAATATTTTTCCCTATTGATTTGCATATTTTTCAAATCCACTACAATCTTTAATCAACTGGACTTCATGAATTTTCCAAGTGTTAAGGAAATTTTCTAAGTCTAGTTTATGAAACAAACAGAATACATAGACATGAGAACTCAATAGTTCCAACAATCAAAACTATTCTCCAATCCACCAGAGTTCTTGAACACCTCAAACTCAACTTTGAACTTTCTAAAAAACCCACAAACATTTAAAAAGCATTAAATTTAAACAAAATAAATTTAGATATTTTGAATTTGGAAATGCAACAAAATAATTTCAAAGAATCTATGAATAGGAAAGCTTAGGGCCGCTAGGCCTTTTCAAACTTGTTAAGGCTTTCAAAAAAAACTTAAATCTATAATACTTAGACCAAATTGATTATAATTAAAGACATAAAGGCTAAAACATTATACCATGATTTAAACGCTTAAAAAATATCAAAAGAAAAGGGGATCCTTGACTTTTTTTAAATTAGAGCATGTTGTATAACAACAATAGAGAGCACTATGCTTTACTTATTGAAGAAAAACATCAACATTATAAGTGAATAAGGTTCTCTTCACTTAGAATTTATGAGTGAAGAGGGACAATCCTCGAACATTCCAAGATGCAATGCAACACTTCATTGAGCACAAAGAACAGCAAGGTCATCATCCATCGAAAGAGCAACAAACAACTTAGCAATAAGGAGTGCAAAGGACGGGCTAGTTTCCAAAGAACAAAGGCGAGAGCAAGGGAGCATAGGAGGAGGATAAATATGTCGTAAAGGAGAAGAGTGAGGTCAAGAAACAAATAAGAAGACTACTAACTAGCCTCTGCTTGTTTGAAATAAAGATTGGAAGGAAGCATAGGAGAAGAAGGGGAAAGGTAAATATGAAAATCGAGAAGAGGGTAGGAAGAAGTTATGAGGTAAACAAGGTTAAAAGGCTAAGGCTTGATGCCATTACAGTAGGGTGGAGAGAAATCCTTTTTTGAGTAAGTTGTGGACAAGGCTTGATTGAAACTAAAGGCTTTTATCTTCATCATGACTTGATTTGCATATTTAACAAGTTGTGGCCTTCTCTTTCCAACTTGCGCAATTGGGTTCTCAAATCTTTGCAGCCTCTCATTAATGGCAAGATTGAGATATTTCCTTGTGCTAATGGCTTATCCATAGTGACTTTTTCCTCTTCATAGGGCAAGGACTTGGTCCTTGATGACAAGTTGTGATTGTGGAACGAACATTCCCTCTCAGTCGAACATTGGTCTTTCTCATTCAATCCCCTATCTAAACCTCTCAATATCAAACCAATCTAGGTTAAGCTACTAAATTTTCCCCCCCAATTCTGGAAAGACTCCTAGTAGGAGGCCATTGGCAATGCAATTGATCACTTCCTGAGGGTCAACTCTACTACTTCCTTTGGGTCACTCTATATATACCTATATTTTGGTGGACATAGATATCTCCAAGGCTCTTCATGAGAATATTTATTTGATGGTAGGAGATAGGCCTTGGACTCAACCGCTTGATTATGAGGGTCTCCCCTTTATATGTAGATGATGTTTTTCCAACAATCACCTAGCTTCTAATTGTCCACATTCTCAATGCAAGGGCACAACAAGGTGGAAGACTACCCACAATGATCACTTGACTATTAATGCTTTTGACTCCTTGGTTGAGGTTCCCTATTTCGATGACGAGTCTTCTTAAGATACTCTTGTTCCCCCTATGACAAGTCACATTCCCAAGAGGGTTTCTCTTGTGATTGGAGTGACTCTAGTGAGTTCCTCAAATCCTCTTGTGCTCTCTTCTTCATATCAAGTCATGGTAGCTCCTTTAGTTCCCATCCCCCCAAGGCACATTGTGTGGGAACACCTATTCTTGATATGTCTACGAATTCATTATGGCACCCAAATTCTTCAACTTGGCTCTCCCTCCTTTACATGAGATATCTCTAGTGGAGGTGACAATTGAGATCCCCCCTCCTATCTCCTTGTATTAAGGATTTGGATGCTAGTGTATCTTGGACAATTATTCAAAGGAAAAGAGATTCTCCTAAATCTATTTCAAATTTTCATACTTGGGTCAAGGGTATATGGATAGCTAGGTCGAGATCACGTATTGTGTAGATTTTTTTATTAGATAAGCATCATTTATTGGGTATTGTACCCTTAACACAAAACGCCATAAGGGCAATAGATCAAAGTAGCAAGTTTAATAGCACAGATAAAATAAACCAGAGATGGCAGAAAAATAGAAACCAACAGAGGAAACAACTTCAAAAAACAACCAACAAACCCCCTACTTGGAAATGTTCTCCCATTCCTCCATGAGGAATTTGAAGACATCCATTTTCTACTGACTAGAACTGAGGTCAGTAGAAGTGTCATGTTTTTTTATCTCCTCTTGGAGCACCGAAGCCAGAGTGACAAGAAGCTAATGGATCACTTTGAGAGTGAAGCAAGTAAGGCGATTAAGCTTCCTTTCAAGAGTATTCACACAATCCATCAAAGAATTACAATCTTGGGTTATTTTCTTATAGTTATGGCTTATCTCCTCCTTGTGCTCATGAGGGAGTGTGGAGTTCGAGGTGGATTCCTCCATGATCATTTTATTAAGCTCAAAAAAATGGCTCAAACCATTAGTGAATTCCTCAACATCCTCCTCCATATCAACATTGGCATTATCATGTATGTTGTCCTGTTCAAAATCACTTGAAATTTCATCGATAGTGACCTTGAGCATTTGCTTACCATCCAATTTGTGGGATCTTCTCACACTGACAATCTTAGAACCAATATTGGGTTAGTAACCGTCATTTTCTCCTCATCACAAGCATTATTAGTATTAACATCATCCTCCTCATTCTCTAAGTTTTCTTCTTTGACAAAGAAGGTGGTGGAACTCTTCTTATTGTCCAAGGTTTTCTTCCCAGCATGCTTGCCCAGCTTTTTAATAGGATAATTTTTAAGCTCACAAAGCCCCACCACCACTATATTCTAGCTTTGAGCTTGGATATTTTTTCTCTTCTTATTAGACTATTTGGCCAGGGGATTAGGATTAGATCCAGGAGTGGACTAGTTGGTAGAAGGATTCAGCTTTCGCTTGGCAGCAATTGCATTGCAAGGGTTCTAGGGAGTTTCTTGGAGTGGGTGGCAACAAATTCTTCCACAAGACTAGCACAGATTGGTTTGCAAGGTGGAAATGGTATAAACACAGGATAAGTTTCTAATGAAGCGGGATAGGGGGTTTCTCAAGGTTCTTAGCAGCAAGCTCCATAGCCTCTTTCACAAATAGCTGAAGGGAAGAAAGAAGAAAAAAAGGGAGGCTTATGAGCAGGTGATAGCTGAAATGGTTGAGTAGTGGCAAATGGTAATAGTAAAATCATGTAAACCTACCCTCAAGCATTAAATATTTTATAATCACCAAACAAACATGGTCCCATGACACTAGCAACTTGATGCAATCAAACTCTGCATGCAATTTGTTGGGATGCTCATTCTCCTTGAAGAAAAGATTCATGTTGTTGACATCTTGCACTTTGGTTTGTTTCTTGAGTTTCTGACCACTGTAGGAAAGACCAATAGCTTTAGCTATAATCTCTTCGCTAACCTCAAAAGAAATACCACCAATTTTAACCTGTTTGTTACTTCAGACGTTAGCAAACTGAATGGAAAGGTTCTCATCATGGCCATTTAGGCTCTCCATCAAGGGGTCCAAGCCTCCCTCCACACAAATGTGCCAAATCAGGGCATCTCTACGAAATTCTTCATAGGATTCAATCTTTGTTCAAACACTATCACGACCCATTCTTAGAATTAGATTGTGTTAGCTTGCTTGACAACGTTGGTCACTATAGTGATCAATGTGCATGAAGAATTTGAAATAGCCAAGAAGATGTGAAGGGTGGGAAGTACTCTAAAAAATTAAATCAAGTAAATACCACGAGCCTTCCTGAGATATCCTAGGTGATGTGAGATATTTTATTGTCCTAAATAAATGTGGTAACAATTCCTCACATTAATGCTATGAGATTTCCACAATCCATAGTGCTGAATTTTTAATTTTCTGGATTTTGAGATTGTGTTGGAGTTTTTTCATCAACGTTTCGGATCACACTCAGTGATCCATCATCAGGATGCTAGAGAGCAAAGGAGATGAGAAATGGTTAGATGCAGACTTAATTTCTCTTAAAAGGAAGAGAGGTGAGAGGTTGAGGAGAGAGATGGTTCCAAATCCCAATATGAGAGAGATAAGGTAAGATTGGTGAGAAAATTGAAAAAATGGATAGGAATAGAATAAAAGATAAATGTAAGAGTGAGAAATTTAACAAGAACCAACAACAAAATTGAAAATCACAAGACAATTGAAAGAGGACTACAACCTCAAGAAAATTCAGCAAGAGACAAGAGAGAGAGATTGAATAATAGATAAACAAAAAAATTATAAATTGAAATGCCATGTTAAATAATAAGGTTGAAATTTTTACAAATAAAATATAGATTACTAAAAAATGAAGCTATAAATTAATAATTACAAGAGATTGACAACAAAATATGTGGAACCAAAAGGATCAACGAATTAAAAAACCAAAAAAGCCAAGGCCCAAAATACAACAAAAGGTAGCAAAAAATGATTCAATACAGGACAAGAAGACATAGTATAGATTACACAAAAGGAACAACGAAGAGAAAGCAAGAAAGAGAATTGGAAAATTAGAGAGGAAGATAATATGAGAGAAAAAATAATAAAGAAAATCAAAAGGTAAAAACTAAAGGATTTGAAAGGCTAAAAACCCAAAAGAGAAAAACAAGAGGAAATAGATAAGAAATGAACAAAAAGAATAAACGAAAGGGTAGGTAAAGATAAATTATAATATTAAACATTAATTTTATATTTTCCTATTGTTAATTAATTCAATTTAAACATTAACGACAAATAAGAAAGAATATTAAGTTAGAAATATATTAAAATCGCAAAAGAGAATTACGAGAGGAACAATAAATTGACATGACCCAAAAAATATATAAAAAGTGCAATTAAAAAATTATATTATTGCACATTAATGTTATAATTAAATTAATATTATATTTGTCTATAAAATATGATATTTTTGTAAATTACAAATTTAAAATAATATAACTCAAAATGAGTTTGTCTATATCATATTTTAATCTAAACTCCTAAATTATCATTTTTTTATCTTTTGTGTTCATCTAATAAAATAAATATCAAATCTAATTATAGAAATTAGAATTTTAAATCAATAAAAATAATTTTGAACAATTACAAATAGTATCAATTATATTATTAATTTTTACTACAATAGCCATTACGTTATAAAAAAAATTTGAATTTTTTTGAATAAAAAATTCCTCACATGTTAGCAATCTTTCCCAAACACCTATCATTGTAGAAGCATTTTTTTAAATGATTCAAGGACATCATGAGAAGGGGGGGTTGACAATAACAGCCCAACATGCAAGATTTGAATTGTAAATAGTTATTATAAGTATCAAGATATGGGTTTCCTTTTTTTCCCTTGCCAACTAAATCTAATGATGGCCTTATTAAGATTAGTAAGGGGAGCCTCATGCGGGCCAAGAGGAGTGGCTCTCAAAATGCACGTGTTCATTCCCATATATAAAATCTTGTTCCACATCCATTTACACAACAGATTAGTAGTGGCCTTGAAGATCCACATGTACAAACCCTTATTTAAAATCCAATCCCACATTAGCTTACCCATTAGGAGGGCTATGACAAGAGTAAGCATTAAATTAATAATACTTAAAAAATCATATTGGGTTCTTCCCATTTTGGATACTAATTTTTTGTTCTTCTAGCCTGATTAGACCTTTGACTTTTGTTGGCAAGGAAAAGCAGTCTCTCCAACATCTAGAAGAATCCAAAGATATTCCTAAGTTGGCCATGGCGTCCACGACCTTATTACCTTCTCTATAAATATGAGAAATATTTTTGCTAAATATTTTTTCTTTTCGGATTGTTGGTTCTTTAATGTTGTGTACTTTTTTGTTTTGTTGTATGTGAGTAGTAGCAAAGTTGTATTGGGTTGTTATGTTTGTCTCGTTTCTCTTAGTACTCATTTAGTTTTCCTATTGGTTGTTATTTTGTACAAGGGTTTAGGCCCTATCAAAACCCACTTTACCAGTAAATCAAAAATATAGTGATGAGAGTTTGTTATCTTTTGCGACTACTCAAGTTTAGTTCTTTACCAAAAAAATTTAAAAAATTAATGTGTGAATGGGTAAAGGAACACATGACACCTAAATGCCTTGGGAGGAAATTTTTTTCCTTTACATTTTATGGTTTAATAAATTTTAACTTAGATATTCATTCTTTGGCATAAATGATAAACAATAATGATATTCAATAGAAACCAATCTCACCATGTTAATCACGATATATTTAGCAAATATAAATATAAAGAATAATAAGATGACTTTCATGTAAATATAAACAAACATTTCCTTACCAATTTTCTTGCATTAGAAGAAAAATGTGGTTTCGTCCCATGTATGTCTATATGTTTTGCTCACGATCTCTTCTTCTTTTAAAGTTTTTCCATATGCCTCAACAACAATGATATGTTGGAACAAGAACTGCCTCCATCTCATAGTTTCTTTTGCTTGTGTCCATTTCCCTTCCATTCACTTGCGTCCACTTCCTCTTCCTCCTCCACCCATCTCTATAACACATCTAGCTTGGGGAAGCTTTTGAGGAAATTGCACATCATCTGCATTGGCCTCTTCCTCAACACTTCCAAAGTTGTCATGTGATGTATTCATTATACACAGTGGATGTGACGTTAAACACACTATTTCCACTCATCTATTTAATATGCTTAATCATATCGATTTTCAAGGTTTCCTAGATGTAGGTATCAACCAAGTGGTGTCATACCTACAAATGTACAACAAGCCATGCAAAGTGCTTCACTTCATATTGTCAATCAAACATACCTTCTCTAGCTTCTTGTATCTCCTCTACCCTCTGTAGTTACAAGCCTCTTCTCATACCTGCAAAAAAAATCTCTAGAACTCAAACCCTCTGCAGTTATAGGCCTCTTCTCCCCTACAACAAATTCCTCTAGAGCTCAAGCCCTATGCAATTACAGAGCTCCCTCTTCTACAACAAATCTTCTAGGGTTTTTCTTGAGACACCTTCCATCTTCCAAAGTTGTATAATATCTTCATCTTCCTTTCAACTTCATCTTTCACCCAACAAACAATTTATAAAATTTTAATTATTATCTTTGTTAGCAAGTTTTTCCTTTCCTTGCTTCTCTCTTCTTTCTACAACAACTTCATCTTTCTTCAATGAGTTGTCATTGAACTATGCACAATCCTCTAGGTGTTTGTTGAGCTGTCATTTCTGCTCAAAACTGGCACCCGAATAATTCATGTCTTCTGATACATTGACCCATTTGATCTGCATTGGGTGATTCAAGGAAGAGGAATCTATGTTCCTGCATTTTGCCAACATGAAAACTAGAGGAGATACACCTCAGAAAAGCTCAAAGTACGGATGGCACTTCATAGTGTTTCATTCCATTTTGCCTGCATGATTAAAAATATCATTGAAGTATCAAATACATTCTTGGGAATCCTAAATCTCATGTATCCCTACTACTATTTAATTTGCAGTACAACAATTCTAGTTATGTTTGTTATTTTTGTTTTCTTACTTTGTTGGGCGTGTTGGAAGATGGGAGGAGAGTGTTGAATAATATTGTAAACGGTGGTGTAAGGTGATCAATAAGGTGCTATTCAAGTTAGCCAAAGATCCCATTGGACTGAATGATACGTTACAAGACTTTGAAAGATGCACACTTGAATCTTGCAACGGTGAGCACCATGTGTACATATTATTGGGACTGTGGGAATGGGTTGATTGGGTAAAACCACATTAGCAAAACAATGTACAACAACAAATTCTCTTCTATAACTCCGGTTTCATAATATTTGAAGTTAACCACATAGATTTATTATTCGATAGTATAGAAGAAGCAAAAGGAATTTTGGTGAATCACTTGAGATCTGTTTTTGCACTCATCATCTTGGATGACGTGGATCATGAAGATCAATTGGATGCTCCTTTGCCATCAAGAGGTTGCCTTAGACGTGATAGTTTGATCATTGTTACATCTTGTGAACTGGTAGTTCATATGAAGTGGGGTTTCACCTCCATTCATAAAATGAGAGAATTGAGTCTGTCTCATGCCAAGTAACTTTTTAGCTGGCACTCTTCCTTACAACCCTGTCCACTTCTTGGATTTGAAGATCTAGTTGAAAATCTTTTGAATGCTTGTGGTGGACTACCCTCGTCTCTTCAGGGGTTTTGGCGGACAATGTTAGAATTGTAAAATAAGCACAAAACCACAAGCCACAGGATCAAACAACGAACAAATACACCTTCCACGCAAGAGATCTACAAACAATATATGCAATATTCTTCAACAAGAAAAAGCTAAAAAGCAAAAGACTTTCAAGAAGATATGAAAACTCAAGATAATTACAATGAAGGTTGAGTGCTTATAATATCAAAACCCTAAATGAGAAAGGGATTAGATCATGACAAGTGTCAATATCACATGAGATGAGACAGAATGATCTAATATTAGCTCGACTAATAAATCATAAAATAACTCTTAAATTTAGCTTAAGTGCATAAGAATAAATTAGACTAATAATCAATTAAAGATTAATTAATTATTAGCTAATGCATGATAACTCTAACACCCCCCCTTAAGATGAACTTAGGGAGTAGCTAAAAACCCTAAAAATAATGCATGATGGGTTCCGGCAAACAAGGCCATGTAAAGTACCCATGTACAAACAGAAGATCTCTATAATGTGGAGAAATAGAGAAAACCTCATGGGGAAAACTCCACTCCAAAAAGATATGAAAGTCAAGTGAAGGACTGAAGAAGCCTCCAAACAAGACAATGTCCTGAAAAATAGGAACATGTAGAACATCACAGAAGCACGTAGTTGTAGACTGTTGTCAAATGAAGACTGATAGAGCGTTGAAATGCAAAACCTCCAGAAATAGGAATGCAAGAGTGTCCATATGGTATATGATCCATCTCACCGAAATGCATGTAACCAGCCACTGATGTATGTTGCATTTGAAAGTGCATAGGAACAAGAACTAAATACATAGATCACTCCAACGTGAGCCAAAGAAGCATTAGCACTAACAGTAGAAACCCCCCCATAATGTTGAAAAAGGGAGAGTCATGACAAGTACACCGAAACTATGTGAAACCAAGAAGTGCATATAGGAGAAATAACCTACAAATAAAAGGGTATGCAAACTAATGCACACTTGCATGAGACAAGAATCAACAAGATTCATTGTTGTCATGGAAGGGACACTCACTTGACAAAGGTGTGATGGAGAACCGAAGGCAAACATCAACCCCTCATGGCACTTTATATCATAGTGTGAATACAAAAGGCACAATAGGATGTGCTAAATCCCCAAAAAAGCATACACCAAAATGGCACTTTATCTCAGTGCGTCTACAAAATAGAATGTTCATGAAAAATATGTCTACAATGCCCAAATATGACAGAATACTAGAAATACATATATAACAGCCAAAAATGAATCATCCCACGCAAACAAAAAGTTCCCAGGAGCTAAAATGTCCAAGTAATTTAGCAGAGTGTGTAAACACAAAAAAACTGAATAAAATATACATGTAGAGCAATCTGAAAAAATTGCATGGATGGAATTGAAGAGCTCTAAAAGACGGTTCCAACACTAGTGAGATTGCGAAAAACAAAGAAACTGGTCAAAAGTTACGAGCTCGAGACTAAAAATTGTACCTCTAACTTCAATAGGTTGTATAATGCACCAAAAACAAAATAAAGTGATGAGACCCACACCACTAGAAAGTTGGTGGAACCAGCTTTCCAAGGATATCTCATTTGTCAAAAAAGATATTGTATGCCCAAGTTATGGCCAAAAGAAAAAAGCACCCCTTTTAGGGCATAAAGGGGGTCAAAGGGGGGCCATGCAACAGTCCATACCGTTGATGTCATGCATGTTGACATCAGCATGACATCGACAAATATTTCATAGAATATTTTCCCTGCCGAGAAAAAAATCCAGTCCTTCTACGACAAAAATTGACAACCGGTATTATTCCTTTTGGTCGGAATATTCTCAGACTCTACCAGAAAAAGTGGTGGCCAGGAAAAAATCATCATCCACCGGCAAACATGAAAAAGCCTACTGCACTAGGAATTTTTATGCAACAATAATGGAAGAATACCAGCAATCGGCAAAAAATGTGGCCAAGAAAATTTGAAACCATCAGCGGTTGATTTTCCACCGACCGAAAAAATGAAGACCAACGGTTAGGAATAAGAGCCGCCAAGGATTTGCCGGTATTGGCATGGTATGATGGTTTATAGGTGGCATTGTTGTTCTTGCCACCAAGGTTCAAACCCCGTTGGGGTGGTATCGTTGAATGGTTGTATCCGGTTCATAGCTCCGGTCAAAAGCGTTTACCCCTTGAATAAAAAAAAAAAAAGAGCCGCCAAGGATTTTAATAAGGTCGCCAACCTTTTGTAGCTGCAAGTGGGGTATGGGTAGGGCCCGTAGGCTTGCTATGGCAGGGACCTGTAGTACCCTCCCCGCATAAATACACCTTCCCAAAAAAAAAGCAACCATCCCTTTTGAAAAATATACACCTACAATTTTTTTAATTTTGATTTTTAAAATTTCAAAGAGAAATTTTAAAAAATTGATTTTTTTTCGAACTTTGTGCACAAGGGTCGTACGCACGCTGTATGGCCTTGGAAGCAAAAAAAAATGCCTCAAAAACTTCTAACACGAATTTTGACGATTTGACAAACAATTTTAAGATTTTTGGGTTTTTTGAACGCAATGGAAACTTTGGCTCAAAATACACCAAAATTGCAGGTACCTTTCGAATCTGGAACCAAAACAACCACTTCAAACCTTCATAGATCTAGCGTCAAGAACCCAAATCAGGCGAAACAAAAGGCAATTCTAACTTTTTCGACAGCTCTGAATCCAATGGTGAGGTTCTTTTCACACCAAAAGGCACCAAAAATTCGTCCACCTCCAAAATTTGTAAAAAAAATAAAAGGAATTCAAATCTGAAGCTTGCAACCTTTGTTGAAAAAAATAAACCTCATAAATCGAGAAGGGGTTCGATGAAGCCACACTTTGATACCATGTTAGAACTATGAAACAAGCACAAAACCACGAATCATAGGATCAAACAACGAACAAATACACCTTCCACGCAAGAAATTTGCAAACAATATATGCAATATTCATCAACAAGAAAAAGCTACAAAAACAAAAGACTTTCAAGAAGATATGAAAGCTCAAGATAATTACGAGGGTTGAGTGCTTATAAGAGCAAAACCCTAAATGAGAAAGGGATTAAATTATGACAAGTGTCAACATCACATGAGATGAGACAGAATGATTAAATATTAGCTCAACTAATAAAACATAAAATAACTCTTAAGTTTAGCTTAAGTGCTTGAGAATAAATTAAACTAATAATCAATTAAAGATTTATTAATTATTAGTTAATGCATAATAACTCTAATAGACAGCTCTATAGCAAGTCCAAGAGTTACTGGAAATCCCAATTGCATAAAATCTACCAGAAGACATTAAACGTAGACTGACAATCAGCTGCGATGTCTTAGACAAAGATCAACAACAGATGTTCTTGAATGTGGCTTGCTTTTTCATTGGTGAAAAGATAAACTTGGCTATTGCTGAATGGGATGGATTAGAGTCGAGTATCTGGATGGTCATGAAACACTTATGAAGTCTTGTTAATCTAGACCACGATAATTGTATATCCATGCATGACCATCTGAGGGATTTGGGAAGGGATCTGATTAATAGTCAATCACCTTCTCATTTATGGCATCAAGAGCATATAATCAACATTCAAAAATAAGCAGGGATGAGCTCTCCTCTGTTTAATATTTTATTTTAACAGGTGTATATATACTTGCTTCCTACCACTCTTTAACTTGTGCTTTTTAGTTTTTCCATCCGGGAAACACTGTCTATGCGTGCATAAAGATTGATTTTACCGGTGCATCATGGCCTTCTCTAAAGTTCATGGAGCTTAAGAGAATCTAAAACAGATAGTTTAGGTGCCCTCTACATTCCTTGCTTGGATTATAAGTTATTGGTAGAGCATATGAATTTATCAAAGCATTTGTCACACTTACTTTGAGAAGAGAAAGCTTCCATCGTGGCTTTCACTACGAAAATTAAAAAAAATTGAGCTCGAGGATACAAAGTACTAGAGAGAATCATGGTTCAATGCCAATGTAGTATTTTCTTTACTATTTGTTCAGGACCACATCCAATCTTACAATCTTTAGTATTGCATGCTTTCCGTGTAGCTGAACTGAACTGAAAATTGTTCCATGTGCAGCCTTCTTTGCGGTTAAGAGAGCCTTCATTGAAAACTTACGACTATAAATTCCAAAGGTTTCCAACATTAATAGGATGTTTCAAGCATTTAAAAAAGATAACAGTCTCTGGAACTCCAATGAAAAATCTGCCCCGAGAGCCTTGCGATCTCCAATCACTTGAGCACCTGGAGTTAACCAGCTGTGTAGTGCTATCTTCACTACCAAACTATTTTAATGCAGCAAACTGAAAGTATTGCCAGTTTCTTTCAAGCAGCTGATACACCTTCAACATCTTAAATTATGGGAATATGTTATGCTCTAGCTGACATTGGATTTGCTAGAAAATATGAAAAAGCTCAATCATGTGAATTTTGGTGGATGCCAGGCATTGCAAGAGTTGCCTCATCAAATCCCAAATTGGACATCTTTGAGAGAGCTATATCTTCATTATACAAGTTCAAGGGATCAAACATTGATCAACTGGGTAGGTTGTAAGTGCTCAGGTTAGGGAGTCCTTTGTTGCAAAATTGTCTTTGCTTGCAGTCTGCATTTATGGAATTGTAAAATGTTGAAATACTTACCCGACCCTGTGAACATCTGAGTCTGTTGCAAGATTTATATTTAGTCCAGTCAGAAGGGAAGCCTTTACCAAAATACATTTGAGAAACTGACTCATTTTCAGCATTTGGGTATTTATAGCTGTCCACTCACAGAATTGTGATCGTGTTCTTTATTGTGCAAATTCAAAGTAGATAGTTTTAAGGTTGAATCACCTGTTGATTCCCTCGCTTTTGCAACTGGATCACCCACTCATGAAGCAGATACATTCAAGTTAGACTGGAGTGTCGACAGAATTAATACCGAGACTGGAGAGTCAACAGTATTAATAACACAAGACACTAGTCCTAACTTTGAAACTCTCATACTGAAGGAAAATAGACGTCTCATAGATGTAGAAATATTGCCAACATCAGTGAAGACAATTGAAATTAGTTATTGTATGATGCTCAATAAAATGAGGAGAATTGGTTGTCTGATAAACCATAAAAGTTTATCTCTTCATAAGTGCTGCAAATCAGATGAGCTCCCAAGTTTTGAAAATTTGTAAAAGAGATCAAAAAAGAAAGCAGTAACAAAGTTGAGAAAATCGAAGGCCTAGAACATTTGACATCACTGGAGATTTTGACAGTAAAGACCTCATGGAAGTCACAAGACATACAAAGATTGGAGCGCATAGAGAAATTGAAGTCATTAAAACTGGTAAAAGAGAACATATCAACTCTTCAACCATACATTCAAACTATAAAGGTAATGAAAGCTGTTTTTTAGATGTAAGAAGGTTGCCATAACCGTTAATAATATTGATTTTTTACTATCATTAAATAATTTTTTAAAAGAATATTTTGCAAACGTATTGCAGAAATGGCCATTCAAAAATGGTAATAGGTGGAGGAACAGTCAGGGATGTGGAATCAATTATCAAGTCTCTTGACTTTCTAAACCTTACCACAGTTCACTTACTGAGGAACCAGAGAAGCGGCAGATGTTCGAAGTCCCAATCAAAATAATACCAATTGGCTATAGTGTGTTCTGTTATAAATTCCTTTACAACGACCACTGGCTATGAGCTAATAGACACACAGACCAAATAACACCTGTCAAAAATGCATGATTTTAAAGCAGGGAAGTGGGTAATTGTAAGTGTGTTTAAACAAGTTTGTAGCCTTGTGAGCCAGCCCAAAGTAGCCGTGGAAGCTTGCCTATCTAGATCCAGTGAGACCTAGATAAAGTATTACTGGTGGGAGGAGAAGGAAGTGTGTAAGAGGAACTTACCCAGTTCTGGCACTTGTTTATGTGATTCAACCCTATTAATCACACTTGGTACCATAGATTAGATTCCAGTGATTTGATTTATAATATAAAATTAACACTAGTACTATGTATATCCATGCAGATCATGACACTGCTAATTAAAAAGGAGAAAAAGAGAAAACTCCACTTCCATTATGTGATAAACTATACTGAATTTGCATAAAACAAACCCAGTATACTACAGCTGTAAATAGTTTGGTTTTTTATTTTTTTCTCAATAATTTCTGCTAGCAGCATGCATACATTCAAATGGAAATCTAAATATTTGATGCAACTTACTGGGTACTCCAGTATTCAAACTGCACACCACTGATGATCCTATTGACACTCCAGAACTTATACCGTACCCTGAGGGGTTTTGTCTTCACAATGGTTGATCTCCACATCTGAATGATTTTGTCTCCAAGCCACAGCTACTGAAAAACCACGTCCTGCCCAGGAAAAGAAATGATTTTTGTTTGCAATATTCAATAATCCTCCTTCCCCAGCCCTTCTTATACTCAACTCAAGTGATCCTAAAATGATAGAATTATAGAAATCAATTCCTCAATTGACTGACAAAAACTCCACGGAAATCGCTGACACTGAGCAATTCATCAATTGGTGGTTTCTAACTAAAAAACAACTCCCCACAAATCATTGGCAGCTAACTGATCAGTTCTTCATTTGGGAGTTTCTAACTGAAACAACTCCCCAAATCGCTGGCAGCTAATTGCCCCATCACTACCTAACTGCCAACAGGGACTCAGGTAAGAGTCAGTTCTAACTGCCAACAAACTCGGTAATGTGGATCTAATCAAAAGAGGGCATTACACATTACCTAATAAGATATTAGTTTATGAAAATTTCATTCTCACAGTATTTCACTGCGTTTTGGGGATGGAGGGGAACAGCAATCTAGACAGACACACACACACATATATATATATACACGAATTTTTCAATGTGTGTATGTGTTGTGTGTGTGTGTGTGGTGTGTGCATGTGTGTATGTATACATATATATATAGAGAGAGAGAGAGAGAAAGTCTGCAAATTCATGGACAGCAGTATAACAGCAACAATATAACTTGACACTGTTTAAACGATGCTGGGCATTCTAAAAAAAATTGTTTGCTTTCACTTCTCACACAATACCACCTTGTACCAGACCATGGCCAAAGCACCTTAAATCTCTTCCGCGACTGACAATAATAACCAACTCTAATACAGTATCCAAAAATTTGAAGTTTGAGACTTTGAGATAAGGTTTGAACAGTGAAATCAGACATTCAAATTGTTGCTGTTAGTGTTCACTGTTATATAACTTATATCATTAGCTATGGATCTGGATCATGATAAATTTATTGTTGTCATACTACTGACATTGCTGCCATGATTAATTTGGTTGTAGCTATACTGCTGTCATTATATATTTATTGCTGTTGTTATAATGATGCCATGTTATACTGCTGTTAATGATAATGATATATTTAACAGTCTTGTTTAAATGTCATGAATGATTTATTTTTAAACATTATAAAAACTTGTCTTGCGGTTGGGGATGTCTGGCCATCCCTGGGACAGTCAAGGGACATGTCAGACATCCCCTGCCATCTTGGGGATGGCCAAAGATCCCAGCAGCATTTCCTATTACTGCAACACATTTTGGAAACATTACCAAGATTTGAAGATTTTTGGGGATGGCAAGGGGGCATCCCCTGCCATCCCACCACACCCAAAATGCCACTGGGGATGGAGACAGCAATTTGAGGGCCATGGACGCATCCCCATGGAACACAATCAAAAATATTTGAAGTTCTCATTAAAAAGAAACTATCCAGAATTGCATCTAAAAGTTAAAAGTATTTCTACAATGTCATTTAAGTGTATGAATTTGGGCTGTCTTCTCATTGCGAGTGCACAATGGACAAGAAATATTTAAACTAAAATAATTAACATTTCACATCATATACTGTGCCAATGTTATATTATGCTTTTTCTTTTGTTATAAGAATGAGATAATCATATTAAGTTATCAAAAACGATAATAAGAGAATAATATATGAAGACCAGACTATATGGCCAATCCACAAGAAACCGTGCAAAGAGAAACTATTAAAATAGTGAGTTTAAGACACTTTACTGCTACTAGCTAAAATCATACCAATAACATACCTAATGAACACAAATCTAGAAGAACAACAACAAAGCTTTGTTGCATACATAAAATATCTGTGTATATGAGCTATTTTATGGTAATCTCATTTATTACGTGCGACTGGAACTGTTCTAATATTGTAAGGGATGTGCCATTGTGCCATCGTGATGTGGCACATTAACCCTCAAATAAATTTTGATCATTTAAAAATCATGGATAAGCAGGCTTGCTGCATTTAGACAGTGTGCTAGTATCAATAGCTTGTTTAAAAAGTGACAAATTTTGTTATAAAACAAATATTAAAAAATAAAAGATGAAAATATCGCTTGAATTATGAAAGATATTATATATTTGTGTGAATCACTGGAAAAGGATTAAACAATATAGCAGTATCTAAATTGAGAATGAAGAAATTGCTATTTGTGTGAATCTCTACAAAAGGATTAAACAAAATTACAATATTTAAATTGAGAATGAAGAAATTGCTACATTTAAATTAAGAACAAAGATTCTGCTACATTTAAATTGAGAGTCGTACCTTATGCAAATAAAGAGTTCAAATAGATGATTTTAAACATATTAGTGATGATCCTACCAATGCAGAAGATGATATTTCATAATAGTATTTGATATTTATGCTGTTGGTAACTCTATATATCATTGTTGTTCTCTTGAGTCCACTCCTCACTTTGCTTAATTTCAGACAAAAACAAATGATATTGATTCAAAGTCAATATACCATATGAGATATAAAGGATGTGGACTTGGAAGCAAGGTATACAAAATGTTACTCCACTTGAGCCTGATTTTACACATGAAAGTGCCAATATCTGATGTAGAATCTATAGTGCTTGTTCCTTAGCAAGAGCCTCCACCAATTAAGTCTACTTGTCAGATAAAGATTCAAGATGATTCATCTATAGCTAAGGCATCCGGGCACTTTGCCAAGATCTCTTTATTCATATATGAAACATCCTAGACTATTTTGTCAAGATAGAAAGCATTCCAACCCTTAATACAGGTTTCAACACATCCACAAAGACTAAAAACTAAAAAAGTATGATAAGTGCTTGCTTGTAAGATTTGGTTTAAGATGGGCAATGGAAATCATTTAAGTAGATATTTAAGGCAGTCATACAGGTATCTAACTGTAGCATCGGAAGTTGTACTCCCTTTTAGGTGAAAGTACAAATCCACACTTTATTTGGAACCTACTTGAGTGACCCTTGCATCAATGCATTTCAACATCCCTTAATCAGGCCCTAATTTCCAAAGTTAATACATTTCATGGCCCATTTTAACATTTACCGACAAATTGCATGTACAAAACCTAAGCATTTATTTAATACTTTGCCCCCGACACCTTAAATCCCGCAAAATAGGGCTGTGACCTAGTTGCCTAGGGTGGCTTAGTCCCCCTATATCGCCTCCAAAATTGAATATGTCAGTGTCGGCATTTTATTATTTGAATTTCAAATTTCCAAAGTCGGCCATCGGAAACTAATTTTTGGGAAATTAGATTAAATTGCTATAAATACCTAGTTATTGCATCATTTGAGAACTAAGGGAAAAGTTGAGAAAGAGAAGAGAGCAATCATTGCATTCCACCAAATACATTTGAATTTGCAGGTTTTCAAGCATATTTTCAGGTTTGATCAAGTTTCATTCAATGATTGGAGTTTGATGGCGGTATAAGGACATGATGGATTCTAGGTTTGGAAAGTGTTTGTGGCCATTTTTACAACCTAATGACTTGTTTCCTAAGTGTTTTCATCTTCAAGCTTCATCTACTTGCTGCCCAAGGCAAGGTATCATTGTGTTTCAAATTTCCTAAGGGTTTTTTACTTTCTCTTGGGTAGATCTTGTCATTGTTATATAGGAATCCTTCTCTAACTCATTTGAGTAGGGTTTTATGCATTTTAGCTCATCACAACCTTAGACGCACTTAAGGTTAAGAGCACACACTTTTATAAATTAATTTATTAGCTATTTGTGGAGGTAGAAATACCAAAACAAGGGTTTGACTGAGGCAAACTCCTATATAGCCATCCTCCACCATTTCTTTTCCAGATTTATTGCAGGTCCAGATCCGAAGACAGGAATTTGCAGAGCAAGAATCGAAGAGCAGATAGAGTGTTACAAGTCCAAGTTTTCAAATCTAGAACAGGCCTACAAGGACATAGTCACCCAGGGCAACTCAGTCCTGCCAAATCAGCTTCAAACTTCCACAACAGGTGCACAGAACTCTGCCTTTCTCAGTTATGGTGTTGGAATTTGCTGCTACAGTTTGTCTGTTGTCGAAATCTTGCATTCTCAGATTAGGGCAAATAGTTTAACTAAGTTAATTAAAGCAATTCAATTTCAATCAATTTCCAAGGCACAAAAGGATCAAATCAAGGGCTGATTGACTCACCTTCATAGTTGAAAGTCAATCTAATCCCCCTTGATGATTTGCATCCTAATGTTCTCTTGAAAAAGGATTGATGTTAGTGTTCTACACATTAGATCTAGGATCCCTTTTTCATCAAAACACTAACATCAATAGTAATGCCCCTTTGCCCTTACCATAGATTATAATCCTTCCATTCAAATTGATAGTCATAAGAATGCACACATGATCAGCATGTTCTTTCTCTGCATTTACATCGGACTTGTATTTTTTCAGACTGCAGATTAACCTGGCTAATAGATGTCTGGATGATTGGTTCACAATCTTAGATGACACCTACAAGACAATGTCTGAAAGCTTGTCTAGCTCAGTTGCTTTTCTAGTTGATTATATCAACTTTAGATGGTATCCCTTGTGGTCTGGTGTGTGACTCTATGTTCAAGCCTGTCCAAAATTTAATTTCAACTTCATGCTGTTAAAAATCGATCACTCTTATCGGCACCCAAAACTAGTGTCAAAACTGCTGCTATGATGCATCACTTAACAAGGAATAGACATCTATTTCCAGAACTGTAATCTTAACTTTCATGGTTGATATCTTGGAGTGGTAATGGCTGTTGGCCTTCAATGACAGGTTTTAGAAACAATTGACCTAGGTCTTTCTTCCTTAGATATTATTATTACACTTCCACTTATCAGATCTATGTGCATCTTCAGACATTATATCTATATGGTTTATTATGATCACTTTGGTTTTTTTTTTCTGTAGTCATTTCACATTTATAAAGTCTAAAAAATGTGTTTTCCTTTTAAAACAAAAAAATGAGAAAAAAATTATCAGTAATATATATATACAAATTGAGTTGCAATACAGTTTAATTCTGTTATCAACTAACATTCTAGAGAGAGACGTAAAGAGAAAAACAAATCCGTTGGAGGAAAGCGTCTACTTTAATATATTAGATAATCCTTGAGAGGGTCTCGAGACCAAGATACAAATAGATTATCTTGACGCAAAAAGAGAGAGCAAAAGAACTACATGTCTTAACAGTAATCACAGAAAAGATACTTCACCAATGAGCATCAACGACATGGAGGATTTGCCCATAGAGGTCACTGTTTGAAAAATATATGCATATAGCTCAGAATGAACCCAAATCCATCATAGTATAAACAAGAACTCAGTCTCCAAATCCATCGCTGTTACCTCCTCCACTTTCTATACAGAAAAACTCCAACCTCTCCATTCAGGACTAGTCTTAAGTACCATACCTTTCATCATGGAAATAGGCTTCAAGTTCAAAGAGTCGTTAATATGACCACATCACCTGTGGGTTGAGTGGTGACTGAGGAGTCATACAATGCTGCCACTGCAATCCATCACTGTTGATTTCATTTACTACATTATTACATGCTGTGATCCCTTGTGGTTGTTGGATTGGATCCTCCTCCATCAAAGTCACATTATCATCATCCATTATCACATCCTCATTCTCAGTGACATTATCACAACCTGATTTCTGATCTAAGGACAACTCCTGCACACATGTGGGAAATTGAGAAGGCGTCCATGGAACCAATGCAAGGCGATTATCTACAGGTTTACTTGCTGATATCTTCATGTTTGATGCAGAATCAGATTGTCTTGCAAGATGAAATAGATTGGGCAAGTTTCCCATCCCTTGAATCTCCCAAGCTGCTAGCAACAACACAGAGAGAAGTTAATATCTCCTACAATATAAACTACTTTTTATTTTGAGCTTTTTACAGCTAAAACATGACTCCCCTACAGAATAAAAGATACCTACAAACCACTACAGTATGTTTATCATTTACACCCATTAGCAACAAATCCCATAAACAAAAAACCTAGAACATAAAAAGCATCTGTCAAACTCGGTAATGATTAGTACCCTTATGGTTTGAAAAGTAATTTGTGTTGAATTTGATTGGAAGATCAGGGGAGCCAGCTGCTGGAAGCCCTGGAAAAATTGGTGGATTGACTGGCTTGTAAAGCACGAGTGCCTTTTCATCATTGGGAACATATGATAGATGTTCTGTAGCCATCGCAGAAGGCTCGGCTGGCTGCTGCAATTCTGATATTTCCACAGGATTTGGCATTTCCAGTATTTGCATTGGTGCATCATCACATGAAACCCCTACAAATTCTTGCTCTCCACAAAAGACTGTCGACTCAGGATTCTGTTTTCCAATTTTACCACATCAGATATACCTCTAAACTACATAACCAAATGCACTCCAATGGCTACCCATAAGCAACATGCCCAGGGCCAGCCACTCTTGAAATATTACAATGGAAATGCATAGAAGAATTGCTAGTTTACAGAATATTTATCTCAGCTGGTGACAGTTTTACCCTACTCAAGAAGCAAAATTATTAAAAAAAAAAATTTAAATATCGGTAACATTTCCAGAAAGGTTGGCCTCATAGCAACTTTCCACCTGATCTTCCTTTCCTGCTAAATACCATCGTTTACATAGGCAGAAGACAGAAACCTACATACAGAATCACCAAATACAAATATTCTAATAATAGCCAGACATGTATGATGTAACTGACCCTATACAAAAAATGGGCATAACAAGCACAGTCTGTGCATCTTGCAGATATTAAAAATACATTAAAGAATAGACTAAACAACTCAAATACCGAACTTAAATATTTGGCAAGTAGATACAATGTAATCCATAAAGCAAGTAAACACAGTGTACATCAAATTTAAAAATCAAAATTTGATTATTATTCCCTTCACAACATGTTTCTCCTTCAAAGTTTCTAACTTGAATGTAAAGTTGTAAACAAACCAGTCTCAAGACAATAAGATACAATTCTATGATGGATTGCCTACAGGTAGTAGGCCTTGGGTTTTACCCACTACTCAATGACTTATGAAGGGGTTCCATGGAAGAGGCTATTGCTGCAATAATAATATTATTTGCCCAAGGTGATCCCATACAACTGTAATATCAAAACACAAAATTATCTATACCCTAAAAATTTAAAATGGAGAGCAGTAACTGCTTCAAAAGGCAATTTCAGAGATAAATAGTGGTGGGGGTCTAAAGCTTTGCAGAATGTGCCCAAATTTTATCATTGTCAAATTGTCGGCCGTGTCCACTCAAAACTTATCTGTGGCATCTTTTTTCCAAATAAACTTCTTGCAAATGGCTGTCAAAGTTCATATGCAGCTGCAATTCTAATAATTCTAGAATTCACAGGACCATTTGACACCATGGCTGTCAAATTTTGTATGCTGTGGCAACTCTACATAATTTTGTAATTCATTCAACCATTTAACCCAAAAAAAACTACTAAATTGTCTCAGCCTTTCCCACTGGTTAAAAAAACAGAAATGACCCCTCCATGTGATCTCTAGATTAGTAATTACCATTACACCAAACACATTTCGCCCTAATATAAGTTTTATAAGTGAAATTGTAACGGACAGACAAATAATAGATCCAGCAAAGTAATTCCCACGTTAACAAAAAAGGTCCCAAACTCCCACAAGCAATATCTGCATTAAACCAGAAAGCAAGAAACATATATATATAGAAGCAACAACAGTAACAGAATGTACAATAACTTTAGATTTTAACAGCCAATTTTGGCCAATAAACTACCCGTATAACTTGTAAAGATCTGGGAAAAAGGGCTCGGCCCCATTTCCTACAGAATATTATTTATTTCCGTGATCATTGGCCAACTTTTATATGGCAAATGGAAACTGAATAACATGTTAGTTGATGACTGATTTTAGATTTCAATATTGAAACAACTGGATAGAATTTCTGAACTTAGAGTATTGTGTTCCGTAAAACTACCCCTCATCAGAAATTTTGCAGCACTATGAATCACATTTCAGTTGCAATCTCTTCACTTCAGTTAGTAGTATTTAAAAATCCAACTCACGCAACAAAACAATATCCAAATAATCCCTTTTCCAGTATAACATTACCAGGACAAACTGAAATGAAGGTTTAATACTTTATTAATTGCAAACCCAAACAATGGAGCTTACAAACCCCAACTACCACAAACCCTAGCATCCTACAAATTTTCATCTAAATTTTTCGAATTTTCATAATTTATTAAACCTTAGGACTTCCAAACCAATGCAAAAACCAGCATTGTCATTTCCTTGGTTTTTTTCAAGTCTGTGATGCATTAAAAAAAAGAAATAAAGAACTGTAATTACATAAATTTGAAATACCATATATCCGGTGAAATCACCATACAATCACGCCATGAAAGTTACTCTGACTGTAATCAAAACCCAACACACTTACCAGCCGGAATCTTTTTGAAGACGCTAAGACATCGCCATAACTATATTCTGCTTCAATGTCAGCCGTCCCTTTCCTTTTTAGACGACCATTAAAGCTATTCGACATTTTTATGCTCCAAATTCCCCTGATTATCAAAATATTCAAAGAGAAAAATCGTATCAAAAACTGCAAAAGAATAGCTGCAATTGGCCCGCCAAATCAAATGAAATAAAAAAAACAGAAAACATAATCTGGGCAATGAATTTTACACAGATTCGTACTTTACAAAATGCAATTGAAGAATTGCTTAAAAAATTCAAACCCTCTCAATTCTCCGCTCTACAAACCCTCGCGTATCTCGCTGTTGTTTCTAGTGAGTTTTATAATATCAGAAGATGCATTCCCTCCCGACCTTTCTCGAGATCCCTCTAGAAGATATTCATTCACATGCAACTATTGCTTTACGTTAATTAAGGGAAAATAAACTTTCCCCAAGTGGAAGCAATAAAATGCATACAAATAAAAGAAAAATATAGCCTAGGTTCTTATAAATGATTATAACATAATAAGACTTTGACAAGTGTATTAGTTGTGTTAAGTAAAATAAATAAGAAAAATAAGGTATTTATCTCTTGTTTGATGTCTAATTTAAAAATTTGTTATTTTATCAATGAAATTTCTTGGTCATTATTATACATATGTCATTAATGATATGTTCACTCACAATTCAAGTTGATTACATAAAGTTAATCACCATTGTTCATGAAACAAGTGTAATGTTAATGGATTAAACAATCTACCCTCTTTACGAGGAGTATTTTATAGAAGACGACGATGTTTGATCTTAAATTAATGAAAACAATATAGATGATTATATTTGTTTGTGGAGTATTATTTTCTTTATATAATGTTAAATTCTTAATGAATGTTTTAGATGAAGATGTCGAAATGGAGGACCTTTATCTCAAATGTGGCTTCCAAACGCACTTACTCAATGACCAATTATTGAACTCGCTTGTTATTCTTCAATGATTTCAAGAGGTGACTTTTCCTCAACTCTATTAAGGTGACCTCTATTTAATCTTTTCTAACCCTTGGACACAAGCATGATATGTTAGGTGTACTTGAGAGAGAAATATGACTAGAGATTTTCTCAAAATGTCAATTTGAATACTTTTGATTGATTGTAATATGTGAAAACGGTTTGGATTGTTGCATTTATTGGTGGTGGGTTGCTTGATTGTTAAATGTTGAATATATAATGTATGTTTGGGAACACTTAAATTGAATGTAAAGGACCCAAAAATTGAATGTTGTATTTTCAAGGTGATGTTTATAGATATTCTAAATGCAAAAAATAATCTAAAATGAATCCATATATTTTTAATCAATACTAAGCATAAAATGAACAATGCTATGATAATGAATAAAGTTTAACTAAATTTTTATTTTGTGTCTGTTTTGAATGTTGAGATTAATTGAATTCAAAAATTACTATTTGCTAAAATTAATATGCGTTTTTGTATTTTTCTAATTCCTATATGTTTTTTATATAAAAAGCAGCAAAACTAGGGTGTTGTCCCTTTAGTACAAGCCCCACAGGCCATCAACAGCAAAGTAACACTAACAGCACATTAACAGCAAGGTCTAAAAACCTAGCCAACACCCTAAACATTTCATATCAAAAAACACGTCAAAATCATAACACAAAAACTAATACTAATACTAATGTCCATCATGAAATCATGATTTAAAGCAGTCTTAACCACGGACTACCAAGGGTCATACCATTCATAAGAAAACATAAAAACAGTATCAGTATCTTTAGTGAAATCAAAAAGAAACGATGGCCATTGAGGCCAGGACCAGCCAAAAAGCAGAACCACCCGCAACCCTAATCCTTCTTTCCATTTCATGGCTTGATTAAAGTTATGGTAGCCCAATCCTCAGTGAGGAACTTAAGAAGTTCCTTGCTGATAGCTTCCTCCTCCACATTGTCAGTGGACTTGTCCTTCTCCAATAGACACATAGTGGTGGCGGACCTGTGCATGATCTTCAGCCCAAAGCGGGTGACATCTTGCAACCTTTTCTCCAAACTTTCCACTTTGCATTTAAGATTGTCAACCTCCTCCTAGACAGCATCCTATTTGCTGCAAGCTTCCTCCATGGGGGCCTTTCCCTCAGCAATGTTTGAGGCCCTAGTCTTGACCTCCTTGACCCTAACACTGGCAGGACAAGGAACCCCTTAAGACTTTCAAAAACATGGGAGGAGCTACTAGCATAAACTAAATGGGCCTCCTCCTCCATATCATTTTCCTCTTTACTCTTGCTCTCACTCTCATCACCATTATCAAACTCCGAGGCCACCTTAAAACTCTTCTCTTTTTCATGTTTGGTGACCAGTCTACTTGACCTTCGAGGGGTACTAATCTCCTTAGTAATTTCAATGTCGAAGTCAATTTGTTGTAGCCTAAATTTGGTTTTCTTTGAGGCTTTGGCTTTAGTTTTTGAGGTAGGAGCAATATGTTTTTTTATCCTTTTTCTTCACAATAGGCCCCCGATTGGGGGATGTGTCCTGGGGAGGGGCTTTCGCAACAGGTTTTTTTATACACTTTTTCTTACGGGGGCCAAGGGTATCCATAATGCTAGCAAATGGAGGAGCATAAGAGATTGGGGCCTCTTCAACAGTAATAGGCCGAGGAGGGCAAAGGGCAAGGTGGAAATGATAGAGTCTAAACATGAGCCCTGTTGAAAATTGAGGTATTTATGTAGCTTAATACTTTGTAAAACTTTAAGATTGTTGATCTAAATATGTATTATTTCCTTTGTTACAAATTTTTTGTGGGTGATTATCTGATTAATTCATTTTTTCATTTGTAGAATGAAGACAAAAGTAGTAGAAAAATTAGATAGGATATTAGAAAGATTACACAAGCATATACTGTGGAGAAACCCTATCAAGAAAAGACTCCACCAAGAATCAATGTATTATTTAATCTCTAAAGTAGATTACAATAACTCCAATTCTTTCTTGAGAATGTTTCTTTTGCCTTCACCAAATCTTCTTCACAACCTGCAATAAAACTAATAATAACTCTCTTCAACTTGCTTGAGATAAATAGGCATTAATCAACTTTGTAAACTCCAAAAGAGTTACAATTACAATGCTCAATCCCTATCTCTAAAAGGTACGCCTATCTCTTGCAAGTAAAATTATGCCATGAAGAATAATGTCAAATTTGTTGGTATTCGCGAGATTGTAATAAGTTTTGCACTAGATAATAAAATCATTGGATGGCTGCGATTTTATGAATGTAGCCCGGATTGGGTGAACCATGTTAAATTCTTTGTGTTGTCTTGTTCTGCTATAATTTATTTTGTGTTTTATTTCTCTATTGTTTTGATCAAATCTACATTTAAGTGTTAGATATCTGCTTTCTAACCAGACAAAATCTTCATCTTCATGCATTTGGGAGTCCCAAACTAAAGCACAAACTCAACCTTTATTCTGTAAATATCTTCAAGGCTTTATCCTCATAGTAGGCCCACTTAACTTAGCCTTCTGAAATATCTTAGCATGCAAAGGAGTTAATTCCAAGAAGCTAACTTGGGTGCCCAAGTTGGGTCCAAGTCATTTCTTGTTAACTGAAACATTTCTCTCCACCATTCATGCAATAATGGTCATCCCATGTTAACTGAAGGTAGTCCCTGTTATCTGTCATGCAACTCAAGTCATTAGTCATGCATTCCAAGTTAACTGAAGTCAACTAGCATTCAACTAAAACTAACTGAAGATAACTGAACCATAAGTGAACTGAACTAAACTAAACTGATTCTGAACTAAACTAAACTGAACTGAACTGAATTGAACCGAACTTCATGCATGTAAACATCAAACCCTAACTCCTAGGATCTTTGCATGCATTCAGAAGTGTTATCTTTTACTCCAAATAGTTAACTTAACGCAAGGTGAGTTCCACCTTCCATGTGGGTGCCCCATGTGCTCCTATTATTTAGGAACTCATCTTGGATGCCCTCACATGCTCCTATTATTTAAAATTAATTACAAATGTCAATTAACATGATTATTTCATCCAAAATTAATCTCTCTAATCCTAGTGTTTGAGAACACTTTCCAAGGACTTAGGAGACACGTGAAATAAATAATGTTTAGAATTGTAATTAAATGGCATCCTATTTCCAACAAGCCCTTGGTGGAGTATGGTGAAATTCTTATCCAAGTTCATGGCTTCAAGCACATTATTTTTGAGAGAATGTAAGAGAAAAATGAGATGGAGATATTGTTGTGGTTTTTGAGGTGATTAAGGAAATTAAAATGGTAATAATAATACACATGTATCTCCCCTCAAGAGTGAAATACTTCATCACCACCATGCAAACTTTGTCCCATGGCTCCAGAAGCGCCTTGTGGTCGTAGCCCCCACACAGCTTGACATGTTTCTCATCACCCCGGAAGAACAAGTTGAGACTGGTCTAGTCGGTGACTTTGCTAGATTTTTTTCCATTTACACCTGTCCATAGCAAGTCTCGTAGCCTTAGCAATTACCTCCTAATTTACTTCAAAAGAAATGCTCCCCATAGTCACCCTTATGGCATCCCAAGAAGTGGAATTTTTTTTGGAGAGGCCCTTGTCAAAACCAGACATGCACTCCATGAATTAGGAATTTCCACCCTCCTTGCAAATATGCTAGACGATGCCATCCATCTTCCATTCGTCACATTTTTATGGCTGAACACACACCCAATCACCACCCATGGCACTAGAAAGTTATAGCAAAAAGCCAAAATAGTGAAAGGGGTGATCCCACAATAGTGGTTTACAATTTTTGGCTAAACTGGACACTGAAATTATTTTCTTAACTAAATCTTCACATTCGGGTACCTATAGCGGCTAAACCGTGAGGAATTTGAAGATGATGCAAACTAGAGTCACATCACATTTTGTCTATAGATTCTAAAACTATATTTTTCAAAAAAATTGGAATCAGATTGCACTTCTCTTTCCATCTCCCATGAAAACTGGTTTTTTCAGAAAAATAACATTTTTAAAAAGTGACGCACACCGTATAACACATAACTTTTTTTCCATGAAGGATAAAATTCTAATTCTTTCGAATTTAGATTTGTAACTTTGATATCTAGTGCTTCCACTTTGTTAGATAGTTTGTTATTGAATATTTTTTCTTTAATCAAGTTTCAAAGTCAAACCAATTACAATTTAGATAGCGCATTAGTATAACGTGTAACTTTTTTTGTATATATCGAAATTCAATTTATTTTTTGTTGGATCAAGGACTTCAATATCTAGTGCACTCATATTTTTCAAAAAAAAAAATTGATAATATGTTATTTTTTCACATGTGCAAAACAAAGACCTTCATTTTCGATGAAAAACCTATGTTTAATAAAACTAAAAAAATAAATACATAATAAAACCAAAACATATTAAAATTATATTCATTGGATAGCTCGTTCTGAGGACTACCTGATTCCAGTTGGGTTTGTGAAGACTCCATTTTCATCCTCAACTCGAGCTTCAAAGCGTAAAAATTTAGGTTTTTTTGTGTTTCAGGGGGAGAATGAGGAATAAGGGGGGTTCGCTCAAACCACCCTCAATATGCATTTCCTTTTGTTATTTGGGCGGGAAATGTCCAATAATTAGTGGGTTCGCTTGAACCCAAGTTTGGGTGAACCCCTTTCAGGTTCGGCTGAACTTGTAGGTTCATTTGAACCCCTAAAACCAATTTTTTTGCCATGGGGTCATTTTTTCTTAGTTTTCCTTCCTCCATCAAATTGTAAACCACTATTGTGGCTTCACCCAAAGTTGGAAAGAAAATGCGAGTGTAAATTGCAAAGCAGCTGCGATAAAAACCAAATTTGGAAATGATCGCAGAAAAATGATAGCCAAAAAGCAATTTGTAAATCACGAAATTAAGGCATTTAGTGCCACTTCTCGTAGCCAGCTCAAGCCTAGCAGTTCCCTCATGTGAAAATTCCAAGGCACGATAAAAAATGAGGGTGATAATAAATCTAGACAACCCAAAGAATCGAACAAAATCTGCAGGGCTGATGAGATTATCACTAAAATCGAGGGGGTTCAAAAAATAATGACCCCATTGGCCATTAGGTTCATCATGACAAGTCTTAGCGGCGATCCAACATGGGAAGTACACGCCACATGGAAAATCCTTGACATCAGCCTTCCCACTCAATGGCCATTTTTTCAAATATAGGCTCCTACCAACATCACTAACAAAAGTTAGTAAACTCCACACCAGGGCCAAAAGATATAGTTTGTTAGCAACCATGATGGGTGTCTTTTGAATCATTCTTCAGAAGTGACAACATAGAAGGGGGCAATGAGTATTCCTTCCTCCAACACCATAGACCCTCCTGATCAAGACCCATTGCAGCCAAACTGTCAGCAACCGCATTTCCTTCCCTGAAGACATGTTGAAGAGTGAACTCCTCTAAACCAGTAAGAATAGATCGAATGTCCTCAATTATCCCTTGGATTAACCATCCAACAACCATTGTGCCTTTCATGGCTTCCACTATCAGTCAAGAGTCACCCTCAATTTCTAAGGACTTGACGCTAATTGACAACACCAACTTGAGACCCCAAAGGAGCGCCATACTTTATGCCTAATTACTTGTGTTTTCTTTCAAATTCCCTGAGTAGGCAACAACCAAACAACCATTATGGTCTCTAATGATACCACCCCCAGCTGCTTTCCCAGCTCTAGCCACCCCATCAAAATTCAACTTGCACCAGGGTGGTTTAGGAGTTTTCCATTTCATGTTGTTCCTAGAAATCTTCTTGGAGTTGTCAAACTTGTGAAAGTCCCTAGGAAAATTCTCAATTCTAGCAATATTTTTGTCCCAAACTGTTGGGAGGAAACTAGGAATCTTCCACTTACAAACAAAAATATTGTCTGAAAGGAGTTTATTAAGGGTTATCAGCATACTGTCCACACTGTTCTCCTTATCCTTGAATATCCTATTGTTCCTTTCTTTCCATAGACACCAACAAATATGGGGTGGAATTTATTGCCAAAGTTTCCTAATAAGAGGATGGTTAAAGGGGCACCTCCAATTGATAACAAACTGTTGAATATCCCTAGGGAACACCTATTGGATGTTGAACTTTTGAAGGACAAACTTGGGAATCAAATTGACAATGGATGAAAAGATGGGAGATAGTCTCCTCATCCTCTTTACAACGAGTGCACCTGTTGGGAAATTGAAAACCCCTTTTAACAAGGTTATCTATCGTTAAAAAATTTCCATGAATATAAGCCCACCAAAAGAGATTGATTTTGGGGATGAGTTGTGAGTTCCACACCTTCTTCCAACAATTCTCTTCACCTTCAAAATTTTAACAACATATTGTAAGCAGACTTGACTGAAAAGACCCCTAAGTGATTTTTCATCCAAAAAACCCTATCCTCCTTAGGAAAGAGAGGAAGTCTCACCTTATTTAAAAGATCTTGGAGCTCAACAACCTTAGGGAGAAGGTTAGGACTGTCTAAAAAACTTCGCTCCAGAATTTTCCATTTGGCTCTGGAGCTTGTATAATCTACAACATGAGTACCAAAGAAGGCCTTAGTTCACTCCCTCAGAATATTGAAATTGCTATCAACTAGGGGTCTATCCCCAATCCAACAGTCCTCCCATAATCTTATTGATCTCCCATTTCCAATTTTCCATTTAATACCTTCCTTCATAAGTGATCTACATTTGAGAATATTGTTCCAAATTTTTGACCCAGGAGGGAGGCCATTCAATTCCAGAGCCCTAGAAAAATAACCCTGGTTTAGATACTTGGCCCTCATGATATTCCACCATTTGGCTTTCCCCATCACAAGATTCCAACCAATTTTGGAAATGAGGGCCTTGTTCAAATTAGTTATCTTTCTAATCCCTAAACCCCCTTGGCTTTTAGGATGATAGATAGTGTCCCAATTAACAAGAGCTAATCTTTTTTTATCTTCAACACTAGTCCAAAGGAAGGATCTTTGGATTCTTTCTAGTTTTTCCGCCATGGAACCCAATATTTTAAAGAGGGAGAGGAAGTGGACTAGGATCCCATGGAGAGAGGCTAAGAGTAATTGTAGTTTACCAGCACTACTAAGAAGCTTACCCTTCCAACCTGCAAACTTCTTTTGCATTCTCTCCAAAATATTATTCCAAAAACTAGGAGTAACCTCCTTCACGGTGAGGGGTAAACCAAGGTAAGTTCCCGGAAGAGTAGCACTTGACAGCCCAATATAGATAATATCTTTGCTTGAATATCAACTTTTGTATTAAAGAAATAGATGTTGCTTTTTTGATAATTGATACATTTCCCAGAGGCATTAGCATAGTCATGAAGGAGGCCTTTACATTCTCTAGCTTCAACCACATAAGATTTTCCAAAAAGGAAGGTGTCATCCACAAATTGTTGCAGAACTAAGGGGGAGAGGGTAGAGGCAGCTCTAAGTCCTCGAATTTTCCCAGAGTGTAGCAAAAATAGAAAATTCCTACTAAGGACTTCAACAACCATGATGAAAAGATAGGGTGATAGAGGATCACCTTGCCTAATGCCTTTGCCAGCTTTAAAGAAACCCCAAGGGATCCCATTAACCATGACATAATAATGGACCGACTCAACACATTCTCGGACAATTCCAATAATCTTATCATTGAAACCAAATTTAGCAAGAACCAAGTACAAAAATTTCCATCTGACCCTATCATATGCCTTAAAAATGTCTAATTTGAAAGTCATACCTTGGTTCTTACTCTTCTCTATAGAGTGGATAATTTCATGAGTCATAATAGTAGCATCAAGGATTTGTCTTCCTAGAACGAATCCACTTTGGCATCTACTATAATCTTGTCCAAAAGTGGCTTAAGTCGGTTGACCAGGACTTTAGAAAAATCTTGTAAACAGTGTTGCATAGACTTATAGGCCTAAAGTCGGCCATACACTTCGAGTCCTGGATTTTAGGGACTAAAACTATGTAAGTATTATTCAACTTTTTTAGCAATTTACCTGTTCTGAAAAAGTCTTTGACTGCCATGATTATATCATAGCTGACGATGTCCCAGTATTCCTGAAAGAAAGCTGGGGGAAAACCATCAGGCCCAAGGGCTTTGTAGGCACCCATAGCAAACACAGCCAACTTGACTTCTTCCTCTGAAACATGGGCTAAGAGTTGCATATTGTCCTCCACACTGATAGTGGAAGGGAGGTGACTTAAGGGTCTGTCTTGAACTTCAATAGAGAGGCAGCTGCCAATGTCCAAGTAGATTTATCTAAAGTAGCGTTAAGCTATTTCACCAAAAAATTTAGCCTCTGTGACCTCCTGGTTGTCTTCATTCTGGAAGCATTTGATGGTGTTCCTTTTCTTATGCCTACAAGTCGTTCTATAAAAAAAAGTTGAATTCTTGTCACCCTCCTTCAGCCATTGGACCCTAGACCTCTGCTTCCAATATATTTCTTCCTTGCTTAAGATATCTTTCCATTTCCTCCTCCAACTTTCCTCCTCCTCGTGCAAAGGTTGAAGAAGATTTCCCTTAGCAATTAGATTTTGGACACTATCAAGCTTATCCCCAATCATCTTTTTTTTCTTAAAGATGTGACCAAAGGTATATTTAGACCACCCTTTAACTTCCTTTCTAATGAGGTCGAGTTTTTGGGAAATTTTGTACATAGCAGACCCTTGAATCGGATAGATCCACCAGTTTTCTATGCAATTTCTAAAATCTTGATGTGTCATCCACATAATTTCAAATTTGAAGGGGTGAGGGCCAAAGAAAGGCTTATTTATCCATTGGAGAAGAATTGGGCTATGGTCAAAAACAGGCCTAGGGAGAGCATTAAGGGTAACATTGCACCCCAAGTCCCAACCCATGGAGACCAACACCCTATCCAGGTGGACCTGAATAAGGTAGTTACCTTTCTGATTATTAGACCAAGTGAAAGGGTTACCCTGCAAATCCAAATCAAATAGACTAGGCATGCTGATGAATTCTAATAGATCACTCATGCTATCACTATAGTCCATAAGGCCACCAAGCTTTTCTGAAGGGAACAAAGGGGAGTTAAAGTCCCCAACCACCATGTACAAGGCATTTTTGTTAATCAAGATTAAAGATAAGACTTACTCCCACATACTTTTCCTTCCTCCATGAGTATTCAAGGCATAGATGTTAAACATATGCCAAGTGTAATTGTCAGCTCTGAGAGTCACAACAAGGTAACTATGAGAGAATGCAAAGGCTTCCCCATCAATTTTAGTTGAATTCCACAAAGTGGCAATGCCACTAGAGGCACTGTCTGCCTCACTGTAGAAGGAGGAGCCCAACCAAATTTTATTAGCAATTGAGGAGAAAGTCTGGTAAGTCATCTTAACTTCTTGTAGCAAAAGGACATCAATTTTAAGATCCACAATGTATTTCTTGAGAGAAAATTATTTTTGGGGACTATTTAGCCCCCGCATGTTCCATGAAAGGAACTTCATTTTCTATTATGATGGGTTGAATCAAGGGTTGATTGTCATCCGTTGGCAATATCCCTAGTTGTCACTTTATGCCTTGAAAGTCTCTCTGAAGGTCTTCCAACTCTGTTATCTATTCCCACATCAAATTTCTTGGTTCTTGTTTTCCTCTTTTGAGATTGTCAATTCTCTAAGTTATCCCCATCAATTTGAGATTTAGATGAATAGGGATTGGAGTTCAAAGTGAGAATGACAGATTTAGTGACTTCCCCAATGAAGTCCTCCACTGAAGCTAGTTGGGAAGAAAAGATGCACAAGGAGTCAACCTCCTTCCTGGACTTTGTAGGGGTGATTATCCCAATCTCCAACTGTTGTAGGGAAGTAACAGCAAAATCTTCCACACCCACACAATGAGGTTGGTTAGCAACAACAACTATCCTATTCTTGTTCCCAAAGTCCATACAAGCAGAGGACAATGGAGACATGACAGTTTTACCTTCGACCCCAGAGGCAGAAGGACAGGAAACCAGACCCAAATCCCTGGGAGGGGAGATTTCCCCTTCCTCCAAGTAACCAAGGGATTTCCCCCGTTTCATACTATTAGTCTTGATCTTGACCCCAAGGTCAAGGGATTCCATCATCTCATAAAGTCCTTTAGTAAATGGATAACCATCCATTTCATTAGATTTAGTATTCTCCGCCGCATTATTGGTGCTAGGGACCAACTAATTTCCCCCCTCATCAGAAGAATGAGTAGGGCTTTTCCCCTTAGATAAAGGTTCCTTTGGCGTTAGAACCTTACAATCCATAATGACATGACCTTGTTTACCACATTTTTTATAGAACAAGGTGGCATTTTCATAGACTAGGGCCTAGGTCCATTTTCCCCATTTAGATTTGAGAGTTATAAAGTTGGGGAGAGCTTTGTTAATGGCAACATTAACACAAAATCATGCAAAAACTAACCTAGATTTAGCTAGAGTGATCGCATCTTCTGCCACAAAGCTACCAAAGGAGTTACCAATCCACCGAAATATTCATTCATCCCAGAATTCCAATGGGAGGCTTGACAAATGAACCCATACAGGAGCCATATGAGTGAGTTCAGCAGACGGGTTGAAGCCTGATTTCCATTTGGCCAAAGTCAAAAAATGTTTACCATAAGCCCATGTACCCGAGAGAACATAGATCAAATCCTCCTATGCCATGAATTTGAAGAGGAATAGACCTCCAGGCATAGCAAAGATAGCCACACTTCCCTTCAGCTTCCACTAAGCATTAGCCCATTTGCAAACCATATCAGTAGTTGACCTAAAAGCCAAGAATCTCCCCACCAGATTAAGGTGTAGCGAGGAGGCAACCTCATCCATGACCATGTGAAGTAAGCAAATATTTGTTCCTTCCTCCAATTGAATGATGTCCGGAAGGATAGTCTCATGTGCATTATTTATAGTCCTAGTAAGGACATTCTTCCAACAATCCTTGGGAGAGTCAACACCCTTAAGGCTGCCAATGTTCCCACCAACAAGAGACCTAGAAAGTGTTTTGGGATCACACGACACAAACCCCACATCCCCATGTGCCACATGAGGGTCACAAATCTTTTTCATATTGGGCAGGGGGTTAGGTTGAGGGGAGGCATAGTCCTCCCCAGAACCTACATACATGGCCGAAAATTTGAAAATCACGTGCGGGAAGTTGCAAAGTGGAAATTTTCACTAGAGTTGAATACGTGGCAAAAATTAATTCCTGTATGTTGCATCCACATGAAAAGGATAATATTTTATGCTACAATGATAAAACCTAATGTAAATGATAGCACTATATTTTTCTTATCTTTATTTATTTTGGATACAATTCAAACAAACAAACACACACAAAATAAATGTAGTCGATTAATAGTCAAATTAATTTAATTTTTATTGTTTTATTTCAATCTAATAAATGTTTTTACAACTTGAAATGAGAAATAAAAGTTATGATCTTTCAATTTAAATGTTGATGAAAGTGTGTCTTTATTTTATTTGTTTGACATTAATTGGCTTTTGTTTGTTTGAAAATGAATCAATAGTTTGCTAATTTTGAATGATTTGAAAGTAATGTGTTGTTTTAGAAATCGTAATTGCAAAGAAATGAACTAATCTAATATAATCTCACAATAAGTAAAACTATATAAATCTAAAGAAATGAAACTAACTTTGAAACTTATAGGTAAATGTTATAATTCTAAAGTAATAAAATAACTATATTCCAACAACTATTCTCTACTCTAAACTATTGAATAAATAAATAATTCAAAGATAAAACAAATAAAAATACCCGCCTAAAATTTGATATTATCCAAGATATGAAGTTGATTGTTATTGGAAAGATCATCCTCAAGGACCCAAATTGGTAACTTTCTCATCTTCTTCCAACTTTGGGTACTCTTCTTACTAGAAGAAAGGTAGAGAAGTTCACAACTAAGATTGGGGGATCATGGAATCAAGAGATTTCAAGCATTATTTTTGTAACAAATTATGAAGCTTTGGAGCAAGAAAATTTCAAATTATGAAGTCCAAAAGCTCTAGGAAACTTAAACTATAGGAATACCTAAGAAAATAGTTGGAATTTTGGTAACACTCTCTAAAAAATATATTCATACCTCCTATTATAGATGTGTATGGAGAGGCAAGAAAAAAATATAATAAGAAGCAATCAAAAGACATGTACAAAGCCTTTTGTAAAACTATTAATAAAATTAAATTCATAAGTAGAGAAGATAATTAAGAGCTTTTTTATGTTGGGCATGTTCAAAGGTGACATTATAAAGTCAAATTTAGTACATAATGGTACATGCAAGAAAATCATGTGTGGGAAAGAATGAGATGTATGATTGTTGGTTTTATAATACAATTTAATCATTAGGTTTTACTCATAAAATTACTAAGCAGAACTAAGAATTCTCATGTGATATATTTCAAAAATGGGTGATCTTGACAATAATCAACTAAAAAGAGAGTATTTCAAAGGTGAAAAAGCATAAATGCTTGAAAATGATCAATAAACATAAAATAAAAGGCAAAGGAGGTCTTATAGACTAACTTAACAAGAATCAAGTTTAGATTAGTGTGGAGAAAGTTATATTCACACCATGTGGGTTATGTGTTGGGCTATCAGGTCATCATTATACTTGCCATACATACTTGTTCATTTTTAGACATTTACATATTCTCTCCTTAATAAAGCAAATCTATATGAACAAGTATGTGTCACTTCGCAAAATAGGCATGTGGGACCTTAACACTTACTTGAACTTACCTTACTTGACGACCTATATTTGGACCTATAAAAAATGAAAAAAAATGTATAGTATAAAGTTATCTCCAAAATGACATTCAAGACTAAAACACAAAAAAAATTATGTAGCTATTAAAGTGGCGTTTGTGAATCACCACCTAGTCAATGTGCTCTTATCATTCATCTAAGACTTGTAAGATAAAGAAGAAAACATGACTCAAGTGCATCTCAAGCCAAAAATTAACTCAATTTTGTAAAAATTAGATAAGAGGATGCACTACTTGAGTAGGGATGCAATGTACACATTTTGTTAGAGTGAAACCATCCTAAGAAATAAGAGAAAGGTAATGGAGACAAACCTTGTCAATTGATTACTATAGTAGTACAAAGAGGCCCTACCCATAGACCTAGCCCTAAAGGTCACATACTATAGGCTCATTCAAGAGTCAATGGCTATTAAGTGGGGTATAGTTTAATGGTAACCTCTTACTAAAAGGTTTCTTATTGTGATACATACACAAAGAAGAGGACAAGAAGGGGTATGAGCATCATCATAAATATAATAGTCACATTGTCAAGCATATTAGTTAGTCAATGAGGAAGGTGGAGCAGAGAGTGTATACAAGTAAAAGTACATTGATTATGATCTTAAGGTTCATGAGGATGCACCATATTAGGGAAAGGGGGAGGTTCCAACATAGGAGGCACCAATTCAATAGGTTATCCCTTCTATATAAATAATAGAGGATTATATGAGAGTTGGTGAATCCTCTTAGCAAGTTGGAGACCTTAATGAATGCTTTGTTTTTAATTCATTATTTTCACTACTCTTTAATATTGAATTTAAATTTATTATAATATTTATTGTATTAATTGATTGCACCTTTGACATGAATCTAACACTTTCTCTTTTCTCTATGCTTAGTGTTGTAATCACAATCAATGGAGGAGGGACTTGATCAAGGCCATATTATTGAATGTATTTGATACTATTGATGCCAAAATTTGACGAGGTAACAGAGTCTTATGGGAAACTTAGTTTAAGGGGGACCTTTTGCACTAAACTAAGTAACCTCTGAATTTTAGAGAAGCCAACTTCTTCTATAATGGGGTTTAGAAAGGGAAAAGGAAACAAATACAATAAAACAAAGTCTAACCTAAAGCGATTCACCAAGATTTGATGATAGGCACGATAAATCATAGATTTGAGGGTCTAAATGGTGTTGTGGTGTTCCAAAATATCAGATACTTAAGGTTATAGCATATACAACTCATTTATTAACATAAAATAATGTTGCATACATTTTTACTACCAAGAAGAGTCATTAGACATGATCTAGGTAAGCAAACTTGCATTCAATGTATATAGAAGTTCTTCAAATGAATTGTCAAGACAATATAAAGCACAATTCACAATTTGATCAAAAGTATGAAAAATAGAAAGGTCGAACAATTGGCACAGTCTGAGAGTTTTGCAATTAAATAAAACAATAAGAGAGGCCTGACATCCTTTTGCTAAAACCAGCGTACTTTTCTCTAGTTTTAGTCCCCTTTTCTCCTCTACAAAGAAAGTATATATAGCAGGAAAACCTTCCACCGCTTTGGAGAGCAATAATAGAAAAGATCTCACCATCCTCTGCAATGATGCTTCCATCAGAATATTCCCAAAGCTGTTACAACAACATCGAGCCAGAACACAACATCCATTCATCCCGAGCACAGGTGCATCCTCTGTAATGATGGCGGTGGTCCCAGCTAGACTCGATCAGACAAGTGGCATCCATCGCAGTGAATGATTATGACAAGCAGCAACCAATAGCATTATTTAGTTCATCCGGCTTATCACCCACATAATAGATCAACCATTAGGCACGTGGTAGCCTTTCGCTGCCCGCATGAACCTTTCTCCCATCGCTGTCGAGGATTTGCGAAAATGCAACATGTGTCGAATGGGCTGAGAACCTTATCACAGCAAAGGGAACACTCCATTGGTCTGGCGTAAAAGACACGTGGTAGCATTTCGCTGCCCACGGTTGCTATTTCATCCCCGCATTGAAAGATTTGCAAACGGTTGCCACATAGCAAGATGTGGGGCCTGCCAACACCTTTTAGGAACAAAGGCTTTGTGGAAGCAATTCGTAGCCCGACGAGGCCTCAAGGAAATAAGAAACAATAGCATCATGTAACTACGACACGTGGAAGCATAACGGAGCTTCCCAGGATCCGAAAGGAATGCTGATACCCAAAGCTGCGAAGAGCAGATGCGCAAAGAGGCAAATCAAAATTTTGATAAAAAGCCAAGCAAACTCAACAATGCACAGGCCAATGCACACACAATAAAAAAATAAACCCGAAGGGAGCTGCTCAAATATTTATTTAACAGTTTTTGGCAACTAACAGGGGTGTTTCGACTAAGGAATGGAGAACCCAAAATTTCTCTGATTCTGCAGGCCAGAGCCTTATCCATAGGGCTAATGGAGTCAGAGATTGGAAAGAGCCACCTGTAAAGGCAACCATTCATCCTTGGACGGCTTCACTATGTTGCACAAATTCTCCTGTGCTCCATGTAGATCAATAGTTTTCTTGTGAGGTAGCACATCAGGTAAACAGACCCCTGCTTCTATATGAAATAGCAGCTGTGAGAGCGGATGAATGACTGCCTCAATGTCAGTTGTCGTGGGAGGATGGTTGAACTCCCTGAAAGCCTCTGGGTCATTTTCCTCCTCATCGTGGCAATAGAGCCATCCTCGAGGAACAAGGACGTCAGCCCTATCTTGCTTAACTCAGAGAAAACTTCCCCATATGCCATCTAGTGTCTTACTTAGAAAAGTCACGACTGCCTTAGTGCACTGGAAAATGAAGTGGCAATGAATGAATTTGTTTGTCATTTGAGCAACAGTGTCCCGATCTTCAATACCCGCCCTGGCAAGGTTCTCAGCAAAGACGAAGTATAGCTTGTTGAGCAGGTCTTTTTCCTCATGAACCTTCTCCAAAATGAACTGTGAGAACTGCTCAATCGTATCATGGGCCTCCTGGCTGAGCCTTGATGCCTTGTCAATAAATCAGAGGTAGGTTGCAGTGTTAGGAAAAAAGTTTTGATTTTCTCCCAGTGAGAAATGTATAATAGCCTAACTAGCAGAATGATATCAGGTTCTGTAGGGGAAGGCAGGAGAGAGGCTTTAAGCGAAGTAATCTCTACATCTCTTGAAATAATGGCCTCGACCAATTCTGCCTGTTTCCTTCTCTCAGATGCCAGCTACTCTGCATAGTTGCTCATTTCTTTATTCCATGTCTGCTCGGCTCGGGAGTGATTTGCTAAGTGCTCTTCCAGAGAAGTCTTTGTCTCTCAAAGCTCTTCCTCTATTTGAGTCTTTAGGCCTTTAAATTCAGCCTCTTTCTCTTGTATTCTTTGCTCATATTGAGCCTGTTGCATTCCAACTCTTCCCTTTTTTGTGCCATCCCCTGACTATGCTCAAGGTGGAGGTGCTCCATCTCTTCATCTTTCAGTTGTAGATTTTGCTCTGCCTCCTGGTTCTTCCTATGTAGCTCCTTTATTATGCCAGGGTCAGCAACCTGAGTCTTCACAATTTCGCCTTGAAGCTTGTTCCTCTTATCCTCTGCTGTCAGCGCCCTTTCAGTCATGCAAGCAATATCTACCTCTAAAAATTTCTCCTTCCTTTCCAGAAAATAACCCTTTGCCTGGCTGCCTTGAGCTGCTCATCTTTCTTCTTTAGCTGGTGACCAGTTTTGAGGAAGTCGGAAGTGACTACCCGTTGCATTTCCTCCATGATTTCAACTTTATTCTGTGGTCAGGCTACCTTCATGTCGAGTCTGACCGCATATATCTCATAGTCTTTTGGTTGCATTTCTCCCTGAGGCTTGCTTACCCTCGAGTATATGGTCGCGAACTTCAATTCTTGTCGAGCCTCATCATACAGAGCTTGTACTTGTGGCTCGGCAGAAACACTATCATCCTTCGCCTTGCGTTTCCTTATTCTATTTGTGCATGTCTCATTTCCGCAATCTATCTGTGCTATGAATTTGATTGGCAATGAAACTAGTCTACCTGTAAAAGGAGCACGGAAGGCAGGGCATAGGGATAGGTAACCTTCATAGGCGCGGGCATTTGTTTCTTCTGGAGAGTGACAGTTTGTGGAGAGAAGTGCAACACGTTCTATAGTTTGTTTTGAGAACTAATGGCAGAACTAGTCATTTGTAGCGGCTGAACTAGGGAATCGGCTGTAAGACTCATTGGCCAAGAGGGGGGAGTTGTTAACGGGGTGTCAGCTTGTTGCAATGGAAGAGGATCTGTAAGCATAACGGAAAAAGAATGGGAACTCACAGGGGGAATGCCTTCTGAAAGTGAGGTGAGGAAGGTCTGAGCGGTAGCAGTAACCGTGACCATACTCGGAGGAGTAATTATGAGCAGGTGGGCCTACGAAAATTGGGCGAATCCAACCGAATAAGTAGGACCAAAAGCAGAAGGTGGAGGGCTAAGACCTATGGAAAGGGTCACCAGTGAGGTAGGGGTAGATACCAAAGAATGAGATGCAAAAGAAGAATGAGCGAAATATACCTATTGACTGGTCGATGGTGGTTCCAGAATTGTCAGCGACTCCTCTTCAGCCTCAGGTACCTGACCAGCAGCGAGTACTCCTCCTCTGATGGGTTCTTGCGAACCCTCTCTGATAATATTCTCTGTGCACTGTCGTTTCGCTGGTGGAGCCTCCCTAGCTTCGACAGTCATCTCCTTCTGCTGAAGTGATAGCCTGGCTAGTTTAGCAATTCAAGTGAGTGTATGTGAGCCCCTTGATATATTAAAATGTATGTTCATGGCCACATAGGCAGGCTACCTGGAGACTTTCTCCTTTTACCAAAAGGAAACCGAATTCGCCGCTTCCTCTTCTTGCTCCTCAGATTTCTCCCTCTCTTCGCTCCTATTAATACTAGAGCTCAGGTTGGGATGCCCCTCTTTCCACCACCTTTCAAATTTTTGGTCATCCCTTAGTTGATTGTAAGGAGTATCCAATTGTGCAATTTCTTGGCGATATTTCCAGAAAGCCTTTATTTTCTCCTCACTTCATTCCTCATCCTTCTTTAACCTATTATACATGTCATGCTCTATAGGGACATTATCTTGGGCCACAGCCATAGGAAAGTAGAACTTGTGCCATGGGCCTCTAGTGTCTGGTGTAGGGATTTGTGTCAATTCAACAAAATCCTCATCTTTGTCCGCTCGCTGGTTACGCTACTTCTCCCAGTATGGTCAGGGAACATATGTAACCCTTATATGTGGCTCTAGAAAGTCATCAAAAGGGTTGTATTCTCACTTATTATTCACCAGTACCAACCCCAGATATGCCAGCTTGTCCTCTAACAACTAGTTCGATTATTTTTTAGTAGAGTTACCGACTTGAAATTTTTCGGATAACAGAAGAATCCCTTCTTCTTGACCTTTCCACTGCTACAAAAAGTAAAATCAATGATACACACCTATCAGAACATTTTCAGTGCGAGCACTCTATCTATGATGTAGGCTGGGAGTAGAAAAGGTTTTTCAGTAAAACCTCGCATTTGGAGGATTGTAAAATCTTTGCCCAAGAACTAGTCACAAGCAAGGGTGAAGCTTTGCATAAATCTGACCTGCTCCTTATCAAGCCGGATAATATCACCCTCTTCGATCAAATCATGCAAGACTGGGGCTATGAAATAGTCCGCAAATGCATAATAACCGTATGATGCGGAAAGAAAAGGCGTCCATGTGGACACCGACTTCCTTTTATTTTGCTCATCAAAAATTGATAGCGAAAAAATATCGGGCAAAGAAATCCGGGTTCTGATGTAGAAACATGTGAACCAAGAAAGAAAGAAACCTAAATTTTTTATCCGCTTGATAATTCTCAATTTTCCTTTTCATTTCTTCAATCATAAACTCAGCAAAATCATACCAGAAGAGTTCATGCTGCTTGCAAAATTGTCTTGCCGGTCCCAGTTGAAAGGTCTCTATCTTCTTATCGGAGTCTCGGCCACATACAAAGGCTAGCATAGACATGGAATCCTGGAGATTGTCGCAAAACACACCGCATGACAACAGAATACTTGGCGCTTTTAATGGCTGGGATGTCTTTCTTACCAGTCTCCTCTAACAAGAACTCTGAGCTAGTTTTCATCTTCCTCCATATTTTCTCTCCTTTACTTGGGCGAAAAGACTCGATATTCTCCTTTCTCGTACTTGGGTTTGGGATGCATAACATGTGTCAGATGGCCTCTGCAGTAATATGCACCCTTAAGTTGCGGCCTTCAATATAGTGGGTATCAGGATTATAACGCTGGATAGCAACATCAACAACCTTTGGGCAATAGTGCACCAGTGGGACCACGTATTGAGGGAGACCACTATACCAAACTCTATTCCTCATAGATTGGTCTACCTTTGGTGCCGATAACCTTGCATAAGTTTCCTCTCTGAGGGACTTAAGGTTTTTCGCTAGCCTTGGGTCGTAGATATTGTCCCATTTTTCTTCAACCTTTTTTCTGGTTTCTCCAATTCTTAGTTCTACTTAGCTCTTCTGTGTAGGCTCTCCTTGGCTTGCTGGGTATACCAGGCATAGCGTACGCGACATCCTCATAGACATATACTTCTACTGAAGAAAAAATAGCTGTAAATAGCTCTTGGCTAATTTCTTCCTGCATTGGCTGAGATGAAGCTTCTGACATTTTTCTTTTTGAAGATTTTTGCAAGTTCTTGGTTAGCTGCAACTATGCTCAGCTCTAGATACACAGAAGAAGAACACTTCTACAAATTTCCTTTGGAATTTGTGAAAAGACTATCAAATATTAAACCTTTTCATATAATAATAACCTTTCTGAAGGTGGTAGGCGAAAGCATGCCTTTTGCATTTAATTTGGCATGTACCATTAATTTTGCAACTCGTGCAAAATGAACTACTTGCCATTCTGAAGTGGCCGGATTTCATCATTTCTTTTGGAAATTGTGTGATACGTTGTGATCTCCTTGGAACTTGTGCGAGTGATTCGCTCGCTAACCCTGCATTAGCGTGCGCTGGCAATTAATATTCTGGCTAGAATGATTACGCCAAACAAATGATCACGGCCTAAAAGATATGAATATCACCTTGGGCTCTGGGACATGCTTGAGAGATGACACAATAGCCTACAGCCATACGTCTCACTGCCAATGAGCACCACCTTTTAAAAGCTAATTAATTTGCTCTTATTAATCAAGCATGCACTGATCCGTGCTATCACAAATGCAACTAGCCCGAAAATGTGAGCCAACGTAGGCACGCCTTTCAAGTTAGCAACTAACTTAATATTACATTTTTTTTCGAAACAGATTAGCATGCATCTTATCATTTTTCTATAAATAGGTCAGTAAGTAGTAAGGAAAACATACTTAGCATTTGAGTAGTGATAGGTCAGTAGCAGAGTCTTAAGCAAGCCTTCTAATAGGTTAGGTGATAGACAAATTTCGGCATTAGCTCATAAGCCTAGGGATAGTGTCAAAGTTATGGATACTTCAGTTCGCTTAATCTCGTATAAGTCACAGACAACATTCCTAGGGGAGGTTTCAACTAGGAGACTAAAAAGGATGACCAAGAATAAGCATTCTCTGATCTTAGTAGCCATAAAGTGGGTTTTAGGCAAAGATTGTTTAGAATATGAAGATAAGTATTAGGTGAATATTAACATATGCTCCCACTTCATAGCCTCCATGCTGGACATCAGCGTTCCTCAGCCACTCATCTTGAAGTTGGTTAAAGAAATCTTCCCGAAAAAGTACCTGAATGGTCTCACCGAGGTTGTTGCTCATGCTGCCTATGGGATAGGTCTGTCGTCAGCCACTGACCTGCATCGCTTCATTGAGGAAGAAGCCGTTGTCGTTTGGCTGTCATTCTTCAACAGATTCTACCTACAGACCCGCGACCAGCACCAACAGAGGGTTACTCAAGCCCTACACTTCTTGTTTTGCAGCTACAATGTGATAGCTTTCTACGACATAGACTGGTATACTAATTTCAGGAACCTGGTGTTTCCCCCGCCAATGGTGGTTGTGCCAAATGATGCTGCCAATGCTACTAAAGAACCCATGGACGAGGAAGTAGTGGATGGTGCAGTTAATGCGTCAATTGCTGCCAGCCATGCCTTTGGATAAAAAACCCCCTTGCCTGTTCAACAAATGTTTCCTTATCTGTTGCTCAAAATACCTGCCCATAGCTGTATATAAGCTTGAAGAAGGCTATTATATATAATAACTCAATATACTTGTAAATTTTGAAATATAGCTTCCCAGCCACCTTTGTAATGAAAAGAACATATATGAATAGATATCTATTGTTAAAAGAAAATCCATGCTCTTTCTTTCATTATGTATTTAAGCTTTTTTAGACTTGCAACTTTTATTTGCTATTTCTCTGCACATGGGTGTGTTCTATGTAAAGCAATTCTGGTGTTCCACCTGCCAATAATAATGGGTTAATTCCACAGAAGTACAAACTATTTCAAGAAAAGACCGGCCAAAGAAACAAAAAATAAAATAAAAACACTATTTACATATGTACAATGTAGAGCTTAATGCCTAATGGAATAGTTTAAGATGAATCTCATTGATCGAGATTCCCAACGGTTCTTGTTCCATGTTCTCTAGCTCAAAAGCATTGTGTTCTTTGCACCAAATGATTTTAAAGGGACCCTCCTATAGGCTATCAAATTTACCATGCTGGCCTAGCTTTGCAGCCTTGTTATCATACTTTAGCACTAAGTCTCCGCATTTTAGATCTTGGTCGGAAGCCTTCTTTTCAAACCATCGTTTGACTACCTGTTGATGACTTGTCACTACTATTAGGGAATTCTCCCTTTTTTCCTGTACTTCCATCAGTTCGGCGAGCCGAACCTTCATGGCTTCATTTTGTTCTATCTCAAGAGATTTCAACAACTGTATTGTCGGAATCTCCATGGAGATAGGTAACAACACCTCTTTCCCATATACCGACTCAAAAAATGAAGTCTTAAGGACTTGCTTAGGAGTTATGCAGTTTTCCTAGAGCATTGTTTAGAGGTTTTTATGTCATTCCCTCTGATGTTATGAGCCAATCCTTTTAAGGAGTCGGACTAAGTTTTTATTTATTGACTTTGCTAGACCATTTCTCTGTGGGTAATAGTTTGATGATGTTTTAAGGAATATGTCATTCTTTAATGCAAAGTGACATACCTTTGCACCTAGGAACGCTCTGGCATTGTCTGAAATGATATTTTTTAGAGGGTCGAACCTTGTCATTAGTTCCTCGAAGAAATCTACAATCTCTGTTTCTGTTGCACCTTTAAGGGGAACAACCTCCGTCCACCTTGTGAAGTGATCCATAGTGGTTAGAATCTACTTGTGTCTAGCACTAGAGACTGGGTTGATCATTTCGATGAAGTCTAGGCTCCATTGTGCAAACGGTTCGTCTGCCACTATAGGTCTGAGGGGCATTACGTAATTCTTCCTTCTATCAGCGAAGAACTGGCATTTTTTACAAGCTCTCACCAAAGAGTGGGAGTCACTGAAAAGTGTGGGCCAATAATAGCCAGCACGCATGATTTTAATTGTAGTGGTTTTGGAAAAGAAATTTCCACCTGCAGCACTATTGTGGAACGTATCGAGGATCCTCTTCGCCTGCTCTGAAGTAACGCATCGTAGGAGAACACCATTGAAATTCCTTCTGAAAAGGACTCCTATTAGCGTATATCCACAATTCTAAAGTTGGTAATACCTCCTTTTTTGGGATGAGAGGCCTAGCGGATACTTTTTGGTTTGCATGAACCTCATTTTATCAGTCAGCCAACCGCTTTCCGATTCTGATTCATTTATCAAGACAAGCTCTAGCTGCTCCTTTGCAACAGGTACTTCCTCGTTCTGTTCCAGGCATTCACATAGTCCTCTTCCTTTAATAGTCTTAGTAGGCTTAACTTCAATGTCATATTCAAGGATCTTGGTGATCCAATTAGCCCTTTTTTTCATGATCTCCCCCTCCATGATATATTCACCTACATTGGAATGTGTGACATATACCAACACCTTGTTGTAGGAAATTAGATGGTGGAACTTTTAAAGTCCCTTTACTATTGCAAAGGCCTATCTTTTGACAAAATTATAATTCGCCTCGTATTCCTTTAGGGTTCGTGAATAGAACACCACTGGATGTTCCCCCTTTTCTTCGTTATCCTTTTGGGTTAGAACAGTAGCAATACTGGACTTGCTACTGAAAGCATACATTATAAAATATTTAGATTGATCTGAATTAACCAGAACCGGGGTTGTGGAAATAGCTTCCTTCACCCTTTCAAAAGCCTCTCGAGCTTCAGTTGTCCACTTGAATGTTTGATCTTTCTTAACATTAGGGTGATTGGCCTAATCACTCCCGCAAAATCAGAAATAAACTTGCTAACGAAATTTACTTTGCCTAGGAAAGACTGAACACCTTTCTTATTTATTGGAAGGGGAAGTTATTTGATAGCCTTTGCTCGTTCGGGGTCAATTGAAACACCTTCTCTAGACACAACATGTCCCAACAGCTTGCCCTGCGGCACTCCGACTACACATTTCTTTGGATTTAGGAAAACTCTGAACTCCTGAAACTTTTGAAAAACTAATTCCAAATGGTCAAAATGGTCATCCTTAGATTTAGAGAACATAGTAAGGTCATCCAAATAGATTAGAATAAACTTATTAATTAGTTCGCTGAATGCGATGTCCATCGCCCGCTAGAAAGTTGCCCCTACATTGGATAAACCAAAAGGCATTTTAGCATATGTAAATGTTCCCCACTTTGTGGTGAACATAGTCTTGTGCTTATCCTCTTCTTTAACTCGAATTTGGTTATAGTCAGAGAAACCATCCAGCAGAGAGAACATTTCCAATTCTGCCACAGTTTGTAGGATTGACTCCATAGAAGGCAACGGATAGTGGTCTTTTAGAGATGCTTTGTTTAGGTCTCAGAATTCCACACACAAGTGAATATCCCCATTCTTCTTTTGGACTAGGATCAGATTCGATACCCAAGTACTATGTTTGATTGGGAAGACAATGCATGACTCAATGAGCTTGGTTAGCTCCTGTGCCATTAGGGCCTCAATTTTAGGGTTCATTGGCCTCTGTTTCTGTCGGACTGGTTTTGCATCTTCTATTAGCTCAATAGTGTGTTGAATGATGTCAGGATCATAACCATCCAAATCATCATAGGACCAGGCCACTACTCCATATTTTTCGCAGAAATTTATGAGCATTTCCTTATCATGGTGCGAGACATTTTTTCTGACTCGGAGATTCCTACCATCGAAGACCCGAAGGTCCTCATGATCACTTTTTTCCACCACGAACTTTCGCTTATGATTTTAGGCATCATCACAATCGAAATTTTTTTCAAGAGTAACCAATCCTTTCAGAAGTTTATTAGATTTGAGCTGCATAATTTGTCCTTCATAAGCCTCGACAATCCTTGGTTGAAGCTGATTGACGAACTCCCTTGAGTGCTGGATAAATGAGGCGATGTGTTCGTCACTTTCAAAGACTTTCCAACTCTAATCATTGTCGGGGATCGCTGGTTGGACTAACACTCGTATTGAATGCTCGTTATGAAGCAGGTCAGAAATGGGATCAAACTGAGCACCAATCACAGCCATGCGATTTGCATCACTATTTTGTCTTCGAGGAATGGTATGGGTATTGAAAGCTTCAAAACTATCAATCAGGTCCTAGACTCGGTGCCGATAGGATCTCATGCGGACATTCTTTGCTACAAAAATTCCTCGGACCTGGTTAACTACCAGTTTGAAATCTCTGAACACAATTAATTGCTTAATTCCCATTTGTTCTGCAAGGCTTAGGCCTTGGACTAACCCTTCATATTCAGCCTCATTCTTTGAACAGGCGAAATGAAAGTTGAACGGGCTCAACCATTTTTTATTTTGTGGGGATATTAGATATACCCCTATTCCAGCACCTACTTTGCTTCTTGCTCTGTCAAAGTATAGTGTCCATAGCTCATTTTCCTAGTTACCTTTGGATTCTTGGTGACCCTCGGAAGCACCTAGTCTTCATCATAAATTACATATGTGCCCAATCCTGTAGCATGATAATTGCCGAAAGGATCATTGTTTATGTGTTCACTCAACAGAGCATCTTCTTTATCATTTTGATCTTCGCTCACTTTCTCCTCTTCTAGCAAATCAACGCAATACATTTCTTGCTTGGTGATAGAGGTATGTGCGACTTCAAAATTGATCAAGGCCTCATCTGCCACATGTTCAGAATGTAAAGCCTCAGATTCTATCTTCATTTTTGCGCTATGCTTGGTCCTAAGTATCAGATGTGACCAATCTAAGGACAGGTATCCACCCACCTTTGAAGTAAATTCTCAGGATAGATAGAGACCAAACATAGGAGGAACATCTATGATCACTGTGTTTTGCGGGACTGTGATACTAGGGCAGGAAAATAGAGTTAACGGAAGCGCTTTGATGACACTTATAGTCTCAACTTTATTTCCATCAAGCTGAATCACCCCTCTTTTCAGAGGTTCGTAGCTGAGTCCCGAAGCTTCTGCTATCTGTTTAGGCATAACTATTGTACTAGCGCCAGAATCAATCATAGTGTTGTGTAATAGCTTCTTTCCTACAATGAGAGTCAAGAAGAAGGGCTGAGGTTTCAACCTACTTCTGTCCTTGATAGGGGATTCCTTTGCCTTGTCTGTAAGAACCTTAGCTAGTGGTATTTGATAAACAACCTCTACACTGGCAGACGACTCTATTGGTGCTGGGTTGATCTCTTCTTGAAGTGCCTTCTGTAATAGCGTCTTTTGTTCTGGGATAGCTAGAATGTCCCACAAAGACACATTAGCAGATGATTTTCTTCAATTTCTCTACCACATTAAAAGGTGGTAAAATTGGAGATTTCTGCTCCTTGGTTCTTGCTATAATAATTTCCTTCCGTGGTTGAGAAGTTGAAGGGATGGTTGAAGTATTGGGAATCTAATTAGATAGGCCTCTGAGTTGCAGGCTGTCCAGATGTCAAACAACTGGCTCACCGGTGAATCTCCTCTTTGAGCTGGTGTTATAGTCAGACTGTACTTGCGATGTTTTGGATATGAATGCATTGTTGGCAAACACTGTTTCTTCTTCCTCCATCCAGGAGAATAGTGCATGATCAGGAGCAATATCAAACTCTTGTTCTAAAGACATTTCTTGCAGTTGTGCAGTAAGGACTGCACTCTCCATTGGCGAGGCATATACATAACCTCCATTTTCTATTGTTGTTCCTTGGCTGCGTTGCTTCGCCACCTTTTGTTGTAGGTTGCCACATGGACAATTTCAGGGCATATGCACATTGTTGCAGGGGAAACACCATAGATTGATATCATTAATAAGATTGTTCTATCCCATAGTTAATTCCCTACTCGAGCTTGGCGACGCACTCGTCAGTGGAGTAGGCACCGTGTAATGACCTGTTCCTTGCGTTAAAAAAAAACTTTCCAATTCTCACTTAAAACATGTAAAGGTAACAAGTAACAAGATAATATAATAAAATTTCTTCCTTTCTTTATTGATAAACATGTACAAGTTACAATATGTTTTCTCATGAATTTCATTTTCATTGCAAATATAAATCAGAGTTAAAAAGTAATACAGTTACATACATAGCTCGTAAGCTTTTGCACAAATAGAAGTAAGAAGGTCCAGGCGTCCATCCTTTCAAATCTTGGTACATCGGCCGCTCGCTGTGGAGGAGAAACATCACTTGGGTGTTTTTCTGCCAACCACATACTTATAATGCGGTCCCCCGCATGATCATTTTGCAATGAACAGCCCTCCCTTCGAAGAAGAGATTGGTAGGGTGTCCTTTAACGATTACCAACTGAGCATAGTGTTGTGTCCTACACAACTAGAACCTTGCTATTTCACAATCTCGATCTAGTACTCGGATCACAATGAACTAACAGTGTAGTCTCAACTAACTCACGTCTATGTGGCAGTCGTACATTTCACTACTTTGGCCAAAGTATTCTCATTCAGTACTTCGAATGAAGGTCATCTATCATAAACACTACTCAAGGCCGATTTGACTTGAGACTTCCTTACTCTACACATAGGTTTTATCCTTCAATGGGTAAATTTGTCACCCCAAATATCCTACAATCATACGCTCCTACTAGAAATGAAAACAATTTTCAAGTGTCTTGTATCAATCCTCCTAACTAGGAATTCTTTATCCTAGGAGTACTTAACTTGTCTCAGTTATCCTAACAACTTAAGCTAAAAGACTTTACTTGATTCTGCCATCATTTCAGTCCTAGTAGATAATAAAGTACATCTACGTATTCTCCATATACAGAGACCATACACAACATGCTATAGTCATTCAAAATGCAAACAAATCCCTCCCTTTTATCTTTTTCCATTATTTCTCTTTAATGTAAGATAAGTAAACTTAATCCCTTAAGCTTTTTACTCATATATTCCCTTTTTCACAATTCCCCTAATCATTGAATCCTTTTCACATTTTCATCTTAAATGAATTGCTTTAATTATTCATCAAAACAGTTCTTTCCTATTAGAGCTAATTGAAAGCAGCAATCACAAGATCAAAAAGGAAACAACACTTCAATAAAAATTATAAACTAGGAGGATTCATGCCTGATTTTAAAGCTTCTCCTTCTAGACTTGCTCTTCTAGATTCTCCTTCAAATAAGCTTCCAGGGTTTCAGCTAAATATGGCTTCTTTTTATGAAAGTATTTCACTCTATAGTGAACTCCTATAACTCTTCTCTCAGATGTGTTTCCACCACTCAATTTCTACTCAGCTATACAAATTCCTCACTTTAAACTCAAAATGACTTAATTCACTGTGACTGGTAAATGCTGGAAATAATTTACTGTACTTATCAAACTTAGCAATACAGGAAAACTCAGGCAGTACAATGAAATGGATATGGAATAAAAATACTAAACTCAGATTGTTCAAAAGTGTGTTCACAATGAATGGAAGGGCGTGTATATATATAGGCCCGAATTGCAACGAATTCTACTAAAGAAGGCATGCGAATTGACAAGTCTCAAGAATTAGTCAAACTGATACTTGGCAAGTTTCTAAACTTTTAATCATCAAAAAGGAGGTGAATCGACTTCTTTAAAGCCAACAAATTAAGAATTTTTCAACTCTTCATGGCGGATTTGACAGCTCAAGGCATTTTTCAGATTTTAGGTTATTTTGAAGCAATTAAATCAGGAAGTTCGTTCTAGATGAAAGGGTCAAGGTTAATATGTTCCCACGTCGCCATTTCGGGCTAAGAGATTAGCATTCGATCATTTCTAGAGACCAGTTCTTTGCCCACGCGTTTCTAGCGCATTTTTCTTCATGTGTGCGACTTTCTCACGCGATTTTCATGTTAAAAACGTATTTTCCTCTTTTCAGATGTTCTTCTATAAATTTTTTGACTTCTCTTGTTTTTAATATTTCCAGCAAAAGAATTTTGATTTCTACATTTGGGTTTATTATTCTCTATAGCCAAAATCGAAATATGTCACCATTTAAATACTTTATCTCCTATTACTTTTGTGTTCAATTTCAATTTATTAAATATGCTATGTGTCAATTAAATTTATACATTTCACATTTCAATATCACGCATTTATATATTTAATCATATATGTATTTCAATTAAGTGTAATATTTTAAATATATAAATATATATATTTTCCAACATTACATCGTGATGTATATATATATATATATATATAAATATTACCTTAATATTAATACATATATTTAAATATATAAATATATAATACATTTACATAGGTATTTATGTATTTATGTATATATATATATATATCTATAAATATAATCACATTGTTAATATATACATTAATACATAAATATTTATATAATTTTGCCAGGCAATATTATTAAATATTATTTTCACTACAGATATCAGGTGGAATGTGTACATATATACACCTGTGTATATGTATGTATGCGTACATACATGTCGACACATGTGTATGAGCATATCCGTCTACTTAACGTACACATGTATTGATATGTCTGTACATATAAATACGTTTTCACAATGTATATATGCATGTGCGTTCCCAATCAATCATAAACACATAACATTCACATCATTCATACTTGGGTCATGGTATAGCAAGTCTAACGTTTAAACAATCACATTCCCTAAGCATAAAGTAGTGAATTCAGAACCCTTATGTCAATAAACAAGCCTATGGATGACTTACTATTATCTCGACAAACAGACTTGGCTTACTCAATCTATAGTATGTATGTGTATGCTCAATTTGGTATTCGTTACTGTTTACCCGACCAAGTTCTTCCCCGAATGATGTCTCTCCTCTGTCCGAAGGAACAGTTTTCATACCTGCACATCATGACATGGCATCGACAGTCATATGTTCATAACAAGGTAAAAACATCTTACAAGTTAGAATAACATTATTCCATAATTGTATGCAACATTTAATCAATAATTAAATCATTTAGAAGTAACAATAAAATGAAACCATCATTTAAACAGGACTCATTCATTTAATAACGAGATCGATCATGTTTTATTCATCATCAAGATTCAAACATTACAATCAATTTCCCTATGCAATAGTAGCTATAAAATCGGGATGTAACACACCGAAACCATTTGGTTTGCAGTCGGCGTTGGTGGATTAGTGCGAGGCACACCCTGATATTGATTTTGCTGATAAGTAGATCGCCCGCCTTGATAGTTTTGTTATGCAGGCCGTGGGGGCGTTGATTGGTTCCATTTAAGAGTCGTTATGTCGTTTGCCATGGTTCACAACATCTCCTTGAGGTCGCTTATTTCATCCTTGGAAGATCCTGATGTAGAAGCCACATTTTTAGGTGCGGCTGCATATGTGTACATTGACTAGGAAGTTGCGGGTGCACTTGTCGACGCGATCTCTTGTGCGGAGATCGATATTTTAGGAAATATTGGCATAATAGGTCAAGGAGGCAATTTTCCATAATCTATCAAATGATTCTCAGCTTTGATAGTGGTACCATAAGCATCTGGTAGAGTAGCTCCTCCTAAAGACTTGATCATCACAGAAATGTCAGAATTGATGGACTTCAGATAAAATATAAAGGCCAACTCTAGAGTCGGGCAGATGGTAATAGGGATCCTCTACCAATTTGCGTGAAATCAGGCATTGAAGTCTGTCAAAGCCTCCTGGGGGGCTCGTTTTATGACAGATAGCTGATAATACAATGAAGAACGATCTCTGTCATTCGAGAACCTTTCATAGAATCAATCTCTGAGCTCATCCCAGGTGCGAATTGAATTAGGAGTCAGTGTTCGGTACCAATCCAGAGCCTTGCCTTTGAAAGACGCAGCGAGGAGCCTTAGGGCTACATTCTGTGCTGTAATACCGTGTACCAGACATATGTCTGCCACATCCTGCAAATGTTCTGCTAGCATTTTTGAGCTGTCTCCAGCAAATTTGGGGATAACTTTCATGGCTGAAACTAGGATAGCACCCCAAACAGCGAGCGTTACCAGGGCTACTAGGGGACTTCCAGCATCCCATGCTACGTAGTTTCTGTTGGCGGCCGATAACATGGTGAGAGAAAAAGGTGGTGGGAATGGAATGGTTACCAATTGATTAGCGACATGGACTGTCCCTAGCAGAGGTACTAGCAAACTTGGGTTACCTGCAGTTTGGGATCTAGTTACAAGCTGATGGCTCATACACCCTTCTGTAATGCAATTTCATTAAGCTTGGTCCCACTGGGCGTGCCAGAAAAAGAACAAACTGTTGATGCCAAAATTTGATGAGGTAACAAAGTCTTATGGGAAACTCAGTTTAAGGGGGACCTTTTGCGCTAAATTGAGTAACCTCCGAATTTTAGAGAAGTCAGCTTCTTCTATAATGGGGTTTGGAAAGGGAAAAGGAAACAGATAAAATAAAAAAAAGTCTAACCTAAGGTGATTCGCTAAGATTTGATGATAGGCACGATAAATCATAGATTTAAGGGCCTGAATGGTGTTGTGGTGTTCCAAAACATCAGATACTTAAGGTTATAGCATAGACAACTCATTTATTACCATAAAATAATGTTGCATACATTTTTACTACCAAGAAGAGTCATTAGACATGATCTAGGTAAGCAAACTTGCATTCAATGTATATAGAAGTTCTTCAAATGAATTGTCAAGACAATATAAAGCATAGTTCACAGTTTGATCAAAAGCATGAAAAATAGAAAGGCCGAACAATTGACACAGTCTGAGAGTTTTGCAATTAAATAAAATAGTAAGAGAGGATTGGCATCCTTTTTCTAAAACCAGCGTACTTTTCTCCAGTTTTGGTCCCCTTTTCTCCTCTATAGGGAAAGTATATATAGCAGGAAAACCTCCCACCGCTTTGGAGAGCAATAACAGAAAAGATCTCGCCATCATCTGCAATGATGCTTCCATCAGAATATTCCCAAGGCCGTTACAACAGCATCAAGCCAGAACACAACATCCAGTCATCTCGAGCACAGGTGCATCCTCTGTAATGATGGTGGTGGTCCCAGCTAGACTCGATCAGACAAGTGTCATCCATCGCTGCAAATGATTATGACAAGCAGCAACCAATAGCATTATTTAGTTCATCCGGCTTATCACCCACATAACAGATCAACCGTTAGGCACATGGCAGCCTTTCGCTACCTGCATGAACCTTTCTCCCATCGCTGCCGAGGATTTGCGAAAATGTAACACGTGTCGAATGGGCTGAGAATCTTATCATAGCGGAGGGAACGCTCCATTGGCCGAGTGTAAAAGATGCGTGGCAGCATTTCGCTGCCCGCGGTTGCTATTTCATCCCCGCGTTGAAAGATTTGCGAACGGCTGCCACGTAGCAAGATGTGGGGCCCGCCAACACCTTTTAGGAATGAAGGCTTTGTGGAAGCATTTCGTAGCCCAACAAGGCCTCAAGGAAATAAGAAACAAAAGCATCCCGTAACTGCAACATGTGGAAGCACAACAGAACTTCCCAGGATCCGAAAGGAATGTCGATACCCGAAGCTACAAAGAGTAGATGCACAAAGCAACAGATCAAAACTTTGATAAAAAGCTGAGCAAACTAGGTGATGCACAGGCCGACGCACACATAATACAAAAGATAAACCCGAAGGGAGCTGCTCAAATATTTATTTAACATATACCATCCAAGAGAGTTAAGAGGAGATGCCAGTGGATATTTAATTGCTTGAAATTTTAGTGATTCGCACATATTTATTTTATCCTACTCACCTCGAAGATCAAGAGATCATGGCCTAGAGAGATAGGATTAAACAACTAGAAACCAAGAGAAAAAATTTGAGAGGCTAAGTGGGATGAGGTATAGGTCCTAGTCATCATTTCAAACACTCTCACTCATGTGCAGGGACACCAACTCAATCATAACATCATGCTCAAGGCGAATCAACACCCACTTGGTCACAAATAATAGAGATCAAGAGGAGGTGTAGAAACTCAGAGATAACTAGACACTCTTATGATTCCATTGATTCTTCTTTGTAGATATTAGACTTTCTGTTGTGCGGGGAGATTGATACAAATATGAAGTCTCCTATGAGGGGATTTTGTAGTCAAAATTTGATTGTTATACATGTATATATTTATTCCAATTGTTGCAATCATCATATATGTGTACCTTGTCATGGTTGATTTTGCAACTATTACTTTCCTTTTATGCACATGGATCTAGAATAGAGTTTGAGCTACACTATTTTTGGATGTACATGTATGTATATATTATGATTTGTTTGTATTTTTCCAAATTTATGATGTATACATTATAGATATGTATATATGTGTATGTATGTTGGATTTACATGGTTTTCACTTTCATATATGTGGATTCACTTTTGCTAGGACTTATTTATTGAATGACATAAACATGTTATAGATACTATGATTTATCTTTATAGGATTTTTGTCTCAATGGATTATGAGTTAGCTAAGCCATATAGAATGCTTGTTAGAATTTTAAGAGGTAGTAATCAAGGATTTAGGTAGGAATGGGAAAAATAGAATGGGTGATCTAAGATGAGTTCACAAATTAGGGTTATAGGATAATCCAAATCTAGGCAAAACATTAGGTTGATACTAGACATAACAAAGTGATAATATTTAGAAGCACTTTCTAGACTTAGATCAAAGATGACTAAAAGGTCAAGTCTAGGGTACAAGAAAGTGCCTTCAACAAGGATGGTGTTTCAAAGGAAAGCGAGACTCGTGGTTTTTCACCTAACTTGTGTATTGGTGTGCTTTGATCATGTACTTTTTTTTGTGAATTTTATCCTTATATCTTTAATAGCATAGGTCTACACCAAGAGTATGGAGATTGTGTAATTTATATTTCATTTTCTTTCTTTATTTTTGAATTTTTATTTTTTAGAGTATTGGACTCCCTTAACCTAACCCCACACTATCGGGAATAATCAAGGGCTCATCATTAAGAGTTAGGTAAGGCAACTAAGGAGTTAAAAACAACCAACTGGATACTTACTGTCTTTTAAGACTTCCTCCTTGCTAAGGAGAACCAAGGTGACTTGCATGTTAACTTTTAGGTAGTACAATAGGTTTGATTAATTGATGTTTATAAAGTAGGAGACCTTTTTCATTCAAATTATTAGGAGTATAGGGGTTCATAAATATCATAAGGTGATTTGGGAGTCTTATGTCCTAGTAAATACAACATATAAATACTAGCAACTTATGACTATAGTATAGAGATAAAAATCAAAAGAGCAATCACCTATTACATAATGGAGTGAGTTGAACAAAATGAAATGCATATATTTATTTTTTATTTTAGATAATTTAATATTTCTTAAGTTGAATAATTGATAATTTCATTAAACTTTTCATAATCCATGGTGCATAACAAGTAAGTATTGTTACTAATGTCTTCCTTGACAATGTAGGAACTTGTCTAGTCTATATGAGACTTTATTTTGTTTTTATGCTTCTTGTTCTTTATGCTTCTTCTTCTAAGTACTATCTTTCCTGCTTTAATTAATTTGGTGGAAGACTTTACTCTTCTATTTAAGTTTATTTTTGGGGGATTGGATCTTAAATTCATTACTAGTGTGAAAAAGGCCTAATAATGAAATATGGTCTAATAGGAGACCCCTCCATTGGACAAAAAATTGCTTAGGAAGCCAAAATCACACCTATACTTGTTTTGTTTATCTTCTCGATCCTTAATATATTATAAAAAATAGTGTAATTCATAAAGAGTATGAGGTGCTTGCCTCTCATGGAGGGAAAATTTTATTCTTATCTTTTTGTTCTCTTATAGGTTTATATCTATGGCATAATTTGCATACTCTTAAAGAAATTCCAAAATTGTTGGTTTCATTATTGTGATAGTTACACATATTATCTTCTTTCGTTAAAAATCACCCACTTCATTTTCATTAGGGAAAATTAAATTCATCTTCACTTCAACTCGGGGTATTTCCCAATTTTTGTTTAATCCAATGGAGCTTTGATATGACAAACAACTTGTAAGTTTTTTGTTTGCAAGTAGTTCACTAGAGGTCTAGGTGAAAGGTGAAGTTATTTTTATAACATGTCCTAATTAACATCAACAAATAACTTTAATGTGATAAAAATGGAGAGTGGCGAGGGTGCAAAGGTTGAGGGAGATGTTGATTCTGAAGATGAGGTTGATGGTTTACGTCTGGTGCTTCTTGATGCCAAGCTTCCTAGTGTCAGTTGGGAAGCGGATGGCATCTCTTTGGGAGATGTCGTTGTTGGTTTATCTAGGTTGTCAACAATGGATTTTTTGTTGTTGTATGGGGTGAGGTTTGGTTCTCCTGAGTTAGGATTGTGTTTGGAGCTTTTCCTTTCTCTTATTCTTGACTGGAATGTCAAGGAGGATGGGGTGCTTATTGGATTGGTTGGTTCACTTTATTTTTCCTATGAGGGTTTCCCTTATCTCCTTGCTGGAATTCTGATGGTGGATGGGTTGTTGACAATAATAGGGTTTATTTTAGTGGATGTTGTTGTGGGTTCCTTCTTAGAACTCATGGTTGTTTCTTTTGCTAGCCTTACTTTGTGGAGGCTTTTGTTGTTGGTGGAAGGGTTGTTGCCACCTATTGAGTTGTTGTTGGTGGAAGCTGTTGTGGGTTGTGTTGTGCATTTTTTTCACACACGCCCTAGCAAAGGTAGGGACCCCCTTTCTTTTACTCCTGATGAGTCGTTGCTCCTAACTAATCATTTCTGCTTCCACCTCGCTTTGTGTGCCCATGCCATTGAGTCCAAGTTGGTCACGTGCCTTAAAACAATCAAATTCCCTTTGACCAAATTCACATATTTGATTTTCACTAATTCTTGTGCCTTTGCAGAACTTGGCTTGCAAGTTTCCCTTGGCTTTTTCCATGGCATCCTTTAGTCCCTACGGACCTGCATTTGTAGGTCTCCTTTGACCAAATTCACATATTTGATTTTCACTAATTCTTGTGCCTTTGCAGAACTTGGCTTGCAAGTTTCCCTTGGCTTTTTCCATGGCATCCTTTAGTCCCTACAGACCCACATTTGTAGGTCTCCTTTGGCTTTTTCCATGGCATCCTTTAGTCCCTACGGACCCGCATTTGTAGGTCTCCTTTGGACCAAGCCTTAACATCCACTCACCTGGCAGGTCCCACATCAACCTTTGTCACTGCATCCCTCAGAGCTCATGGACCCGCAGCTGTAGGTCACCTCTTGCAGGTTGATGCTTGTGCTTTGCCGCTAAGAAGCAACTAACCCTTAGCTCTCGCCTACATGGCAGGCTTCATAGTTGGTTTCCTCGCCCTCTCCATTGCCATGAGTAGACCAAACCTAACACCCCTTGGAAAGTCAGCTAGGTCCAAAATGTTTTGCGGGTCTTTGCACATGGCTCGCCATCACCTGACTATCATTGTTCAACAACAGAGCTCTCACATCATCCCACATTGCATACCCCACACTTGTTGTGGCCCTATTGCCATCACATAACAATAGAGCCTTCACGTCGTCCCGAGTTGCACATTCTGTATCCATAATCTGTGATCCTAACCATGGAGTTTGAGGTGGAAAAACCATAAATTCAAATGATTATGCTAGTTCGCCCATGTAGGTAGTCATCCCCACACTGTTGTTCACCTGACAGCGTAGCACCCGCACCATTTTGTTATGCGGATCCCGCACACGATGTTTCCTCAATGATAAACTCTAGGTTCTCCATCAAAGACTATGGGTCAAGCAACCTCTCTGGGTCCGCCTCTATGGACAACCATTTTCGGGAAGCTGTTATTCATTGGTTGTTTCCTAATAGTGAAACCTCGCTACTTCCTTGCCATGCGAACCCAAAGCTCAACAATGTCATCACTACCACAACTTTCTCACCACGGCGCCTCGCACTTTCACAACCGCAGACAACATTGAGGCAGTAAAACTATGCATTGTGTTCTCCGTACTACGTTCACCATCATCATAAGCAAGGGCGGAGGACATGTAGCCAAAAAATTTCATGAGCATAAGATTTCTCCCTCTTATATTAGAAGTCACATATGAGGCTTCTTGATTATCGAGCGATGCACCCAAATGAATCCTTAAGTCTGATTCAAAACAAGAAATATAATACAACTTAGATCCTTCTATGACATTTATCTTTTGAGCCACTATCTTTGAGATAATTGGATGTCTCAAGCATAGCCTGCCAAATGAACTATTGTAGCCCCGCATGTTTTTTGATACTTGAAAATATAGGGCTCACCCTCAGGAGCCTGATCAAAGTGACTATGAACTTTGTTCTTGCGCTCGCACCTCAAGTCAACCAACATCAATTCAAAAGGAGCACGAGCACCAGTTCCCTCACTTTCCAAGGCAATAAAACTAGCACAAACAAAGAATTATCGCCCATGGTAACTTCCCATAGTGAAGGTTTCACTGGTAATGTGTTGTCAAGCGCATGTGCCCTTGGCTAGAGAAGGGTTTAGCGTAACAAAGTTGTGTGATCAATTAATAGATTCCATTGCGAACTATCAATTCTCTCAGGCATTCCAATGCTAAGGGTATTTTTCATCTAAGCATCTAAAAGGTCAGGCTTTAATGAATCTTGTGATTATATGCATACGTAGGAAGTTTAGATGGAGCAGATCCCCATTGTGTGGGTATCGCCCATTGCGAACAACATTCAAGCTTTGATTCCCCGTGCTCCTACTTTCCTCCTATTGGTTGCGGGCATTGTCATAGCAGGAGCCATCATCCATATTATCATTACTTCACAATCACCCCGCATGGGTATACCCAATAGTGAAGTAGCAACAAAGCCATATTTCACATTATGATGGTCAAGCACACAAGATAGGATTAGATTCTGCACTCACACTAGGGGGGCATGTCTGTTCTCTCTGCCAAGTTCTCATTTACCAATCACGGGACATCTTTTGGTGGATGATGTCATTCAAGATTAGCACCAGCGGTAGTCATCTATGCAGGAGCTACTATGCGGGCTTCCATCTATCTCTCATTTTTCTCTTGACAACTTTCCTCAAACATCTTCTTGCATGCTCCCTCCCACATGATTCTTCCCGCACCTACGAGAAGACATTCTTTAACAATGTGACTGCATTCATTCTCCATGCTTGCTTGTTCACTAAAGAATGAGACTTCATTATTAAGAATATTTGCACCCCTACTTAACCATTATTAACCAAGACTTCCATCATGAAGGAATTCGAGGTCTTACACCATTATATTGTGTGCATGTTCAATATCCACTTGTAATGTGTAACATTTGAAGATCCTTATAGCTATGCTAATCGGGTCCAACATAAACCATGTATGTTTCAAAAAGAGCGTATTCTATATGTTTGATGGGCCATTTTAGTCTACACATTTTAGTGGAGTGATAGGATCAACATCATCACCAAGACTAGTGAGCCTTACATGTGAAAAATTTCTGATGGTGGTAATGTAAATGGAATAAAATGACATGACAAGGTCATGGGCAGTATTATATCGAGAGTGTTCATTTGTTATACCTGGGTGGTGGAAGATTGGCTTAGCATTTATCAATGGTATAGTTAACGGTCTATTTGAATGAGCTAGGAAGCATACATTGAATAATACTTTGAGGTAATATTGGCCTTGACATAATTTCATGACCTCTCCGCAAGTCATTTCCCATTTGAAACCAAATTTTCTATGAATTATGAGTTGATTCTAGCAGGGAACCTTGTTGATGGGTGAATGAAGGATTATGTTTTTGCTAGGGGTTCTCTGCTTGTGTGCGCTCTTTACACCAGGTCTTGATAATCCAAGCCCCTACAAATGTAACTTCTTTCCGCTGTGGGTTCTAGGTGGTGAAGTTTTCAAAAGATTCTATATGCAATTCAAATGTGTAGTGTATGCATGTTGTGAGGTGATCCTGAGCTAGCATTTTTATGAAGATTTCATCTAAGGCTCTTACGATTGGCTTTAAAGTTGATATTTGGACCGTGATAGGGGTGAATAGGGGTATATGGGTTGTATGGGATCATGGCATAATTGTTTCCCCTGACTTCCTTCCTTGCATCCATGGTCATCTTTGTTGAAGATTGTTGTACTGCGAGGATGTCTATTACGAAGGTCATCATTTTGAACGATGTTTCATTACGGTACTTTCATAATGGCTTCCTGCATCTTTCAACCTGCACTGCTCGTGTTCCCATGGACTATGGAATTTGGAACCTCATCTGCCAGTTTATCCACGTTGAGTTCCCGCCTACCTTATACCTACAAATGGTGATTCTTTGAGATGAGGGCATCTTGAGACAAATACTATTAAAGAGTTATCTTTCATACGACAATGCATAAAGTTCATTGCTTCAGAGTAGCTACACTTGGAAGTCCTAGGTAATTAAGGTCCATCGTCATGAATTCTTGTAGCTATTGGTTGTGCTACATCTTATCTTAATGACACAGATATGCCAAAATTCTGCTACTCCTCTCCATAACTATCGAGTTGGCAAAATTGAGCAGCTAAGGGCCCACAAAGAGTGTCGATATCCATCAAGTACTGTTAGAACTATTGAGATCATGGGGGATTCAACAATGGGAGATGTGAAGGCATTGAACCCTCCCCCTGAAGATATTGTATAGTTGATAGTTGTCAATTGGAAAAATCCCAAGGAGAGGCCTACGCGGTGATAATTTGAAATTTCATATATGTTGTGCAAATTCTTATCAAATGAGAGTTGGGATGGATTGATAAGTTGGCATACATCATCGAAATAATGGCATAGATGCATGACCAATTGCAAGAAGTTTATCAGTTTGGGCTTGGAGGCTCGATTCAGGGTTAGAGAAATGGCACGCTCCTATAAGCTAGGGTGGGAGTGGGATAAGTTGAAAATGACTATCAATTTCTACTCACAAAGTAAAGTGCTAATTGACTTAGACTTATATTTGTGTGGGGCATGATTTGTGGAAATATACTGTCATCCCGCCATGACCTCCCACTACTTGCAGACTTGGGCATTACAAAGGACATGGGTTCCCCACCATTCAAATCGCCATCCTCTAACATCCCCCCATTTTTGCTCTGCAAGAGCTCCATAGATTTTATGCTTGCGGGCCCCGCCGTGCAAGTTGACGCTCCCTCATTGTCATTGTTTACGACATTACCCATTCAGAATCCCTCATCTTAGGGCCCGCAACCCCCATTTCCACATGGCACAAGGCCTCACTATCTTCGCTAATATCACTTTTCTGCACTCACCCTTCTCCTCAAGTGACTCATCTTGGAAATGCTCCACGCCACTTGACATTCTTATAATCTCGATGGGGAAATTCGAAGACAAAATACTTTAAGGGATAAGATTTATATTTGAATTCAAAAAAAGGGATGAGCCCTAATGTAATTATGAGGAAAACTTGAGCATGAGGGGAGGATAATTAGTGTGCATGGTTGTTTAAATATGCAGCAGTGGAGGAGTTCAAAAGTCTAGGAATCATTTGAACTATGACTAAACAATCACTATGGAGATGAGAATTATATAGTCATGCGAATATTATTGTCCCTCTTTAAGTGGATTGAATAATCATTATGTGGAATTTAAAAGGTTTCATATTATTGTGAGAAATGAGTTATTTGCATGAGCTATATGGGCCTAATTTAATTTATTATTTTATGCAGGGCTTTAATTATAAAATGGAGTCCCAAAGGAGCTTGTTGCAAAAGGAGATTACTCATGATATGTCCGCCTATGACATCATGATGCCAAGGGGTTTGTCTATGGAACCAGGCCAAGGAGAATTTTAACTCGGGTCCCATTGAAGATTAATCTAAAAGGGAGAAAATGAGGTGAAGTCATAAAGAGTGCAATCCAAAGAGGGACTTGCATTCTATAAAAGGGAGGTGCTCTCACACGGCCATCTATGAGAGTATACCAAGGATGATGAAGATTGTTAGGAGGTGGATGTCTGTATAAACAATGATTTACTTGTCAAAGAGAACTGACCAACATATGAATGCATGCCAAGAAGTCAATGTCGAGAGGTTAGAAAGCTATCTACCAGAGTCAGAAACAAGGAGTTATTTTATCCTCCTCTAAATGATCATGGTACGCTAGGTGTTATCCACCAGGATTAGGAGCATCATGCCTTCTTTTCAATGACATAAATCTGCAACAAGACCCGCTTGATTGGTTGAAAAGATGCTACAAACATGTCAGACAGAGGGTAGACTTCACTAGTTTCTGCCATAGTAGAGAGGGCAGCTAGAAGACAAAACTGCTACAGTGCCAGGGTTATTAAATGACAAAATAGGGAAAAAGACAAGAATGTATTTTATATTGCTATATATTTGGGGGTAGGTGAAACCCTAATGTAAAACAAATATGGGCCACTCATTGTAAATCTATCCTAGCCATTCATTCTTCTTTTGGAAAACTATAAATAGGGGCTTGCTCCTCATTTGTAAGTGGTGGTGAATTGTTGTAAGAGGCATATTGCAACAATAGAAGGAAGCATTGCATTGTTTTATGGGTGTTTTCTTTAAGCTTGCTCATTGTGCATGCATGATTCAATCTCCATGTTAGTTTTAGATTGTTAGTTTCTTGAATGTCTTTAATGATGGTTGTTATTATAGTATTTGATGGACTTCTAGCCCATAATTTTGACACTTGTTGATGACAAACTGTTGTGCAAAGTTAGCCTGGGCTTGTTTATTCATTGTTGCAACTTAGTTCAATTGTATGTTCATGAAGTGAATGCACAATATGAAAATCCGTAGACCTTAGGAGATTGAACTAGTTTTGTGTAGCTGTAGGTGTCTCTTGGTCAAACAAAACTTAGTTTATGGGAGTCTTTCCAGTGTAGCATCCTCCATTATTATTATTCATTCATAGTTTAGATTTAGATTAGCTTCTCTCAACCCTTCCTCTTTTGCTATTTCTTTTAAGCCTTTGTTAGAGTAGGATTCCAAGCCCCATCACAATGTCAAAATTGGTGATTAAGGTGAGTTTCAGCTTGTTGTTTTGAGTGGGAAACCATTGTTCATTCACTTCCAACACTTTGAAACTCCATTTGTAGACTCAACTTCCCTTGCTTTGTAAACCATTGAGCCCACCCTATGATTACCAGCAACAACCAATTGAACTATTCCAAGCATTTTCATGACCTGACACCCATGAGACCTTGGGGTGATTATCTACAACTTAGTTGTAGATTCTCACCTTTCAAGAGAGGTAGTGCACTTGTGTGCTACATGTGTTGAGAAGGTGAAAAAACACCCATCAACAGGTTGTTGCTAGGAGCTCATTTTTGTTGGTGGGCTTATTTATGAAGCGACTTTTGTTGCTGCTGTTGTCGGCCTTTCTTTGTGGAGGCTTTCTTTTTCCTATTGTGTGGTCCCTTTCTTGTTTGTGGCTCTTCTTGGGGTGAGATATGGTTTTCCTTTTTCAAGAATTTGTTTGGAGTTTTGGCTCTCTTATTCTTGCCATACTGTGCTTCCCAATACCCCTATCGAGGTGGGGTGTTTTATTTTTTTTGTTCTTTTGAGAATCAGAGTTTGGTCGGTGTTTTGCACCTTTTCTAGCTTCTCGAGCCCTAATTTTTCTATTCTAAGTGGATGGCTTATCATCACTTAGCTCATTTAGGTTGTGCTCAAGAGTCATAAGGGTTCAAGGTCCTTGATAAAAACCCAGATGTAAAAGATGGAGGGTCTTGTTTCCTGATTGGGAGTCTTGGCCCTTATTTTCTTTGTTTGTTGTCTATTTCAAGCAATTGTTCATTAGTTTCTTAAGGTTTTAGGTCCTTGTCAAAACTTGGTTGATTAAGGGTTTAAGGTCCCTTCAAAACCTTTTTTTTTGTAGCATGGTTTGATTTAAAAATCTATGTTTGGTTGTTGCTTTTGGGTTATGGTTTGGTATGCAGATTATTTTTCTAGCAACATCTTTGCCATGTAAAGGGTTTTAGGTCCCTTCAAAACCTTCTTGTAATGGGTTTTGGGTCCCATCAAAACCTACTTTTCCTCATCAAAAACATCAACAAAGATATCAATATTGAAAGACAAACACCAATTTGATTAGTCCTTTCAAAAGGGAATTTGAAGTGTTCATCATTTTCTAACTATTTGACTATTTTTGCAATTATCATTATGGAGAAAATTGTAGCCTACTTTAAACTTTCTCCCTTTTTTAGAACAAAATTTTATAAGTATTTCATTGCCTTCCCAATTTCTTCTATATCTCCTATGTGAATTATTTGTGGCATAGGTTTAGTGATCACAAACTTGTTAACAAATATCTTGAAGTATATAAGTATCCCCACTCTATTTTTAGTCATATATTTTTTAAACAAATTAAATGGCTCAAGGTCTCCCTTGGCAGTTCATATATATTGCCTAAGTGTAGGAATATAATATTTTATGCTAAAGTGGAAGGAATTGACTTAATCTTATGAATCCAAGGTCTTCCTATAGAAATTTATAGCCCATATCGCTATCAATAGCATAGAATGAGGTGGAAACCATCTTGAAAGGGAAAGATGAACCCAAAAAGACCTCAAAGAACCAATATGCACCTTTTGTATCTTATTTTCCTTTTTAAATTAGATTTCAATGTGATACAAGCACATACTACTACACCATTAATGTAGAAGCATACATAGTTGATTTCCCATCTCATTAACCCTTAGAGGAAAGATAATGTAGTTTGCAAATATAAGTAAATTTTAGTAGCATAACAACATTTAAATTAACAATTTAAGAACATGAAAGAAGAATAAAAGACAAAAGAGAAAAAAAACCAATATACATGGGGAAAACCCTTTCGGGTAAAAAACCCCACACTCCAAAGCACTAAACCAATGTATTAATCTACAAAAAACATTGTTACAATACACTTGTAGGCTCAAAACCTTAACATGGAGATTTGCATCTTACTCTTCTTTAGAGGAAATTTGACAACATAACCCTACAATGAAAAATTCTCCTCACAACTCCTCAAGAAAACTCTCATCAAGATAGATGCCTAAAAAATCATCCTAAATCTTTTGCAAATCCAATATTTGTAAAATCTCAAAAAACATGAGTGTTAACTCAACCTACTAATCCAAAAACAACCTTATCCTCATCTTGGGTGTCCAGATTCAAGAAAAATATCTTATCCATATCTTGTCTATATCTTATCGATATCTTGGGTGACACAAAGAGATAAGACAAAATATTTTCTTTATTCCTTTTTAGTTCTAATATAGAAACTACTATCCTAGACTCTCAAGTCAACATAGGAAGTTTCTAAAATATTTTTATCATCATTATAGAAACATGTGATATTTTCCTAAAAAAATAACCTCCTAGAGTGGGGAGCAACTTCCCAAAAAATAGGGATCTCTCCATATCACATCACCTACCATGTAAGATGCCATACCAACAATAGGACCCAAACAATGAATGGAAACTTAGGAAGTTTAATACATTAGGATAAATTAATATGCACCTAATAACTAATGAATCAATGCTAGGACTCAAAGGTTGAGACACCTTAATCCCAATATTCTCCAACTTGTCAAACACCTTTGAAGAGCCAATAGAAACAACAAGATTTAAAATGCCAGGAGCCAAACAATGAAACAACATCATCACAGTCATCCATGAAACCACATGAATATCTAGTATGCTCTGATGCACTAACAAGATACCTTCTACAACATCCAAGGTGTCAACCATATCAAAAAATAACTCTTGTCACCCTCCAACATGTGGAAGAAAAGGAACAAGCCAGGGTGAAGATGCACCAATCCAAAGAACACAAGCATCAAATCCAAGTGATAACAAAGGCTATAGACTATTGTCACAACTCTACTATGATCATGAGCTTTATAGAAGCATTAATGTATCCAACTTCAAACCCACTACCAAAACACAACTTTGAAGTCCAAAATTCCTCCAAGAACAAGATCAAACTCAAATGTTCCAAAATAGTTAGAACTACAATCACAAGTGATTATTTACATCCAATTAAAAGACCCACATGACTAGAAAAATAAACAACAAATTCTAATCAATCTAATCGTCCATACCTTAAAAGTATCCAAAACATTAGTAAAACTTATGCCAATAATATATTCAACCCATAAATTACAATCAAAATCTCCATGTATAAAACTTGTCAATGAAGAACATACACTTCTAGGACCCCCACTGTATGGGTAATGAAAATTTGAAAATAGATCATGGCATACCAAATCTACCTATCAACAATTATTATAAGGTGTGGCTAATACTTCAGACATGTAGTAACAAGGAACAATCACAATGATCCACACATGCAACACAAACCATTACATAGTCTTTGATAATATGTCACCACAATTCTCCCAAGTCCAATAAACTGAGCCATGTGAACATGAACCTCTAGAAAGAAGCCACAAAAAAAAGAGAAAACCTATAAATCATATCCCAATCATTTCCTTCTACCAACACCTCAAAGTGCTAAGTTGTGCCAAGTAAGATCACCTTCACAACCTCAAATGAAAAGCCTCAACGACACCCAAAATATCCAATTTTATTCGATTGAACATAACATATATAGTATCACCACATGGATGTAAGCTTCTCTAAATAAGGAAATAAAACTCAAATCCATTCCTAAAATAGGAATAAACCCAATATCATCTCATAAACTTCTCATAAGTCAAAAACATATACCCAAGGAGATAAACATACCAAACACTCCTCAAATGAACCCTCTAGAACTAGAAAACATAGCTCAAGATCCATCTCTACGAGAAGACCAAGCATACAACATAATGCATCTAAAAAAAGAGCCATGCCTTTTAGATGATTATCTACCAAGTATACCAAGAGCTGGAAATGAGAATTCTCCTCGAGGATAACCAAGTCATCATGACTCACTCTAAGAACAATCTCCTAGATAGGTCCACCATGAACTCACATTCATATCCAGGTGAAGGCTCCTTAGACTTTCTACTGAAACCTTGAAAGAGAAACCATCTCAACAATTGTCTTACCCAATTTTCCTAATATACATGAGAATCTACAATTGATCAACCCATACTAAACTCCAAATGCAATGTTTCACTCTCATGAAGTTCTCAAGCAAATGACCAATATACTCAATACCAAGAGAACTAACCAAACCATTGTTAAGAACTAACAAGTCATAAAAACATGTTAACCAAAGACTCAAAAAATTCTGCATGGATAACCAAGATGTCAACATCTCCATTCACATGAAGATAACCATCCCCTAACAATGAGACTAAAAATTTAAAATAAATCACTACAATAACAAGATCCAAGAGCTCCTCCATAACACCAACTTTTGCAAAAGATCATCCATCACAAAGTGATGAATCCACATCACTGCCAAAGCTCCCATTGAATCATGATACTAAGCTCTCCATGGAATCATGATAACCATCTCCTAAATGAAGATCATCCATGGCTCTAACATAATAAAATACTTCACTTGCAATATCAACAACAAAAAATAATAAGTAAAACCAAGATCTCCAAGTTAAGAAGATAAACAACATGCTACAAGTCCCATAAATGACTATCCATATACTCAACATCATCCATCCTCTCATCTCAATGCAACATTCCAATGCACAAATGACCACAAACAAGGACAACTAATAAATTATTCATCAACATTGAATTAATCTCCTAGATAAATACATTCCACATTTGAGTCGGCTCATTGCAGCCAATAGGTAGCTAATTCACAAACTGCATAACTCGTAGATCCATAACCAATGAAACATACAAAATTATCATAACATTAATAACATGCAAAATTGAGATATCAAAAAAGATACCATGTAGATTTCAAGACTCAAACACCAGATCACCAAAAGACCCAATTTTCTAAATAAATCCACAACTAAGTACCGTAGTCAAGGAACTAATCAAACATTCTTGTAAATTTGAAATTGTTTTCATATAGAAAACTCCAAGAGTCTAAAGATAATCTCTCAATTAATCTACAAATCATAGATTTTTATTAACATGTAAAACTTACAAAATCATTTATGTGTATATCTAGGTCCACTTAAATATCTTGAAAAAAAAATCATCACATATTTCATCTAAAACAATAGAATTTCCCAAATATACACAAACCCATAACTTAAAAAAGAAGAAGGAAAACTGCAAACATTTAGAGGAAATAAGTTGTTTAGAAGCTTATAAAATATGAAGCATACCTTCACAACCCGCAAATCACCAATGGTAAAATATATACCAATATTTCCTCACCAAGAAAGCTACAAACCTCCTCACACCATGCACGAAGCATACATGTAGAACTACAACTATATTACATCTAGAAATACCTCAAGGGAAACATAATTTGAATAGTAGTTCATATACAAATCTAAAAAACCATGTGCTTTAATTAATTGTGTAAAAACTTGCAAAACCACTATGATTACATACACACATGCAAATCTATATCCACTTATCATCTGGAAGACCCAACAGTCTGAAAATACCAGAACAGTTAAACCAAAACAATGGAACAACACATATAAGCATAACTAGAGATTTTTTAATGAGAAATCCACAAAACTCTTAGATCCAACCAATATGAAACTAAAACATGCAAGTACAACTAACCAAAGGAAGAAGAGGTCAAGGAACTCCAGGCCCATTTGTAGGCCAACTCTACAACCACCATCATGTATAAGAATATAAAAGAGCTAGGCTATTCTAGAACCTTTCAAATCATTCAATGTTCAACTCCATAACCTACATGCATTTAGGGCTAATGGAACAATTTCTTCCAATACCAGGGACTAAATCCAAGTAGCCAACATAAGCACATCAAACCATAGTCATGACAACCCAAGTAAATCCATATGACTAGGGAGCCAAGAAAAAATACCCAACATGAATACTCTATTGCACATGACCACAGAATATAAGAACACCACCATGCATGAGGGTTATAATATATTATCAAACAAGAGCTCCAAATCAATATCATTTTAAATGTAACCACATGATCAACTTATAAAACTTTGTCTTTGAAAATGCTTGATGTCTCTTGAAAATAAGATCGACTGCAAAAATTCCACTCAAACAATGATTAATAATCAACTAATTCCTTCAAAACATATTCACTCAAGCTTGTTAGGCTATGAAATCACAACAAAATAAATAACCAGAACCTTAAACATCATGAATCCAACACATGAATAATATGCAAGCTAATGAAAGCACATACAACTCGCATGCAAGTATACACAAATCACATACATGCACATGCAAGAACATACAAATCATAGAATTAAGCTCTGATACCAATTGAAAGGAAAAGATGAACCTAGAAATACCTCTGAGAACTAGTATGCACCTTCAATATCTTATTTTCCTTTTTAAATCAGATTTCAACAACTTGATACAAGCACATACTACTATGTCATTAAAGCATAAACAAACATAGTTGATTTCCTGTCACATTAACCCTTAGAGGAAAGATAATGTAGTTGCAAATCTAAGTAAATTTCAACAACATTATGACATGTAAATTAACAATTTAAGAAAATGAAAGAAAAAGAATACAAGAAAAAAGAGAATAAACACCAATATAATTGGGGAAAACCCTTTCAACTAAAAAACTCCACACTCTAAAGCATCAAGCCAATGTATTAATCTACAACACTATTATAATACACTTATAGGCTCATAGCCTTAACATGGAGATTTACATTTTGCTCTTCTTTGGAGGAAATCTTACATCATAACCTTGCAATGAAAAATTCTCCTTACAAATCCTCAAGAAAACTCTCATATTTATAGAGCACCAATATAGATGGCATCCTCAATCTTCTGCAAATCCAATATCTATAAAAGCTCAAAAATCATGGGCTCTAACTCAACCTGCTAATCCAAAAACAACCGTATCCTCATCTTGAGTGTCCATATTCAAGAAAAACATTTTATCCACATCTTGTTTGTATCTTATCTGTATCTTGGGTGCCTCAAAAAGATAAGACCAAAAAGTTGCTTTATTCTTTTTCGGTTTTGATATATAAATTGCTAACCAACATTCTCAAGTCAACATAGGAAGTTGTCAAAATAGATTTATCACCATTATTGAAACATGTGACATCATTGTCCTAAAAATAGGAACTCCTAGAGTTGGCACCAACTTCCTAAAAAATAGTGATCTTTCCTTATCACATCACCTGCCACATAGGATGTGATCTCAACAATAGAACCCACAAAGTGAATGTCAACTTAGGAAGTTTAATACATTAGGATTAATTAATGTTAGGACTCAAAAGTTGAGACACCTTAATCCCAACACATCTTAGGTCCAACGATGACTAGGAAAGTGGCTTTTATAATATTGGTGCTCTTAAATTCATTGTATCCTCATAAAATGTAATGGCAAGAGATTATAGTTGTTCCATCATATCACATTCATTTTAGAAAAGGAGAAGGAATGATCATCATATCTTCATCATCTAAAAATAATTGATTAATGCATGTGTCATAGATCCACACTTGTATGTATAAATTAGGAACTCCTCATCCAGTCATCTATGCCTCCACATGCATTTGATTAAGTTCAAGGAATAACTCTACTCTTGTAATTCAATATTAGATACATGTTGAGGTCTAAGTCAAACTAATTAACCTATTCTCAAGGAAGAGGATTTATGTGTTTGAGGTACTTTATTTTGATAAAGTCTACTAGATTTTCCCAATGAACCAGGGAGTTTCTCAAAAAATCTACAAATGAGATCTTGAAAAATATTCTCTTGAGATATTTGATGAGATCATAAGGGTTGATAAGCTTTGGGGAAGGATGGATTACATATATTGTGTGTTCTTTTTACTCAAATAAATGGATTGTTTGGGGACATCGAACCTCATCATTTTGGGCTAGCTCAATTAACCCTAAAATTTTCATTTTCTCCTTTATACCTAGTTAAATGGGTTATACCAAAATTTTCTACCCAACTAGGTTAAATCTAGAAAGGCTCAATTATTGACTTAGAAATAAATGGGTTGTAGAAGTATGGTTGGCTTGAATTATTAGCATATTGATGTGGGTAAATAAGTCTTGAGATATCCATAGATTTATATTCTAAGGGGAAATGGGCCCTCAATGACTACTATAATTTGGAACATCTTAAAGGTGAAGGAAGATGCCAATGAAAAAATATTTCTCTAGAATTTTAGAGATGAATTGGTTGTAGTCTTAACATTTTTAGTATCATGTCCCTTAGATTTGTGGAAGGAGAAAAATCTATTGGGGTAATAATCCTTGGGCCTTTGATAGGGGTTGTTTTATGTTTTTATGAAAATTGTGATAATTATGTTGTTGGCTATCTCTTTGGTAATAATTGTTTTATTGGGTATAATCATTTTAAGGGGGTAGTAAATGGTATTGACCACCATATGTAATTTCCTTGATTTGGGCAACTATTATTTTATTATAATTTCTATTGGTATCACCATAGTACATACCCTTGCTGACGATAGAACTCAACTACCTTGTGAAACATAGGATGATCTCCTTGAGTGTGGGCTCAAATGGTGGAGATCAACCTCCAAAGAGGGTTGGTTTCCTTGGTACTCACCTATTCTAACCTATACCAATGGTGTTACTGTGAAGCATTTTTTCCTTTGAACAAGTTTTGGTTTCTGGTCCTTACTTCTTTTTCACTACGGGATGGCTTCATGCCCGAAAGACAAAGACTACTCCCACATAAAGGCATGTAATGTTCCACGTGGTGGCTACATGGCTTTATATATACCATTTTCCTTTCGGGCCCAAATCGGGACACATGTCTGATTGACGAGAATTCCTTCAAATTTGTTCTCACAAATTGTGAAATTGCTCGCTCACTTGACACATCATCTATTTTGTCAAGAAATCTGTATCTTCTGTGTAGAGATCTTTTGGGGCGGAGTTTTTTCAGAGAGAGTGGTAGATGTCTTACTTTTGGGGTGGAACCTTCGAGTTAGCATCATCAATCTTCATAGCTGATTAATCAAATTTTTCCAAGTTGTGCTAAAATTCGTTTTTCTTTTGACAGTATATCTTTGTGAAATATTTGGAACCATTAATAAAGTAGTTGAGACTTGTTGAGTGAAGATTACTGCGATCTAATCAAGATCTAGGATCAGATTGCAAGCTATCAGATTCAAGCACCTGGCAATTTCTTCTTTTGGATTGTTGGTGGTAATTTCCTCTTCTTCTAGCTATAAATAAGAGTTGGAAGCAATGAATAAAAAAGTTATAGAGTTTCCTTTGAAGGATCTTTTTGAAGAATATAGATTTTGCTTTAGGGAGCTCTATTTTTCATAAATAGGAGGGTTTTTGCAGAATACTGCTTATTCTCTTTGGCATGTTATATTTAATTCAAACTATCATTAGATTGGCATCTGACCTCTAATTTTAATTAATATATTATAAGAATTTGATCTATTCGGAAGAAAACTTTGGGATTGTACATTTTCATGGCCTCTGTCAAGTTTCTTTTTCGTATTTCATTCATGTTGAGAACATTGTGTCAAGGCCTTACGTTGATATTCCTGCTAATTATTTTACATGTTGTTAGCTTCTGTGTTCTATGCTATCTTTTAGAAATTGAATCATGTCCATTATACTCTTTCATTTTCTATAAAAGATATGCCATTTTCCATATTATGTTGTAAAGGAGGAAGGATTCTGTAAAAATCTAAGTATTCCTATTAATCTTTATGGTTTTCTTATCTCTGATTGGACCTTAATGGACGCTTCCCATGGGGAGATTTGAAAGATTGCATTGTGCTTTCTCTAGCCTTTGTTGCTCATTCTCCTCCCAACAATGAAGGGTCCATGGCATTTTGTGTCTATCTTATCAGTTATAAGAAATAGTTAGGGTTTGAAATGCTATAAAAGCTTTGGTGCATCAGCATATTTATGTTTATTTGCATTTAGTTTTACCCCTTTTCCCCCCAAACACAAAAAAGAGCCGAATTTCTTTAAAAATCCTAGAGGTCATTCAATGAGGCACAAATCAGTCCCCCACTTGTTGAATTTCCCATAAGGCTGTTCAGAGAGGCACAAGCTTTAATGATCAATAGTTATTTTTTTGGCATGCCCGGTGGGACTCAAATTTTTTCAAATGTCTGACTGGAAGTCAAAAATATTTCTTAAATTGGACCAAGAAAAGAGGTTGGAAATTTCATGCCTAGAGTTCAAACAAGAGCATCTTCTAGAGGCCCTTTCTAGTACTCCTAGTTACCTGCGTTGACACCTAGGAGGATAAGGCTTACAAGTTCTATATCACCTGTAAGAAGAACCAGGTAATAAGTGTTAGCCCACAATCCAACGCCTTATCTACTCCACTAGGAGGCCAAACCTTCAAATTAGAATACCCATCTACCATATCCATAGGAATTTGTTTACAATGGCTCATATAGGTGCTTCTGCTCCTAGAAATTTTGTAACTTGGGATAGTGGTAACCCGGTACAACCACCCACACCCCCAAATATATGGCCCTCCATACCTACTAATGCTCTCAAGGCAATCCCAAAGTTTTCTAGGGAGGATTTTAAGACCCCTTCCAAACATCGCTAAGATATAGCAGAGGTATGCAAAGTACATAACATCGCGGAAGAGAATGAGCCCTTAAGTTATTGGCCATTTCTTTCAAAGGAAAGGCCCTAGATTGGTACAAGTCCTTGGCTACTAGTTCTATTCACCCCTAGGATCAGCTCAGAGAGAAGTTTGAGCACTTCTTGAAAAAAGGAGATTGCTTCTCCTTGCTACAATAATTAATCACCATTAAGAGGGCACCACAAAAGGCCGTGAGTGACTTCAACAACAAGTTCCACAAAACCTAGTAAAGGATTCTTGTGACAACCAAGCCTCCAACGGTTATGGAATTGATGTTCTATCTAAAAGCTTTCAATTCGGACATCGCAATCATGATATAGTCTATGGGAGGAGATACCCTTCCTGATGCATACAATTTGGTTGTGCGCACAAAAAATAGTTTGATCAACATCGAGAAGCTTCCACCATGTCTGTCGATGCCCATGTTCGCATAAATCTCTAGTAGACCCCAGGAAGAAGTAGCTCCTAGTGCCTCTGCTCCACAAACGAGCATGTCAACTGTACCACCATCCATGTATGTATACCCAGGAGGAAACCTAGCACGTTGAACTCTTCTTCATTAGTAGCAGATGTAAATGATATGAAGAACCTCCTGAGGTCCTTTGTGAATGAGCTAGTGCTCATCCAATGATAGCAAGCAACACCTCTAAAGCCTCCCACACAGACCTATCAAGGAGGAAGACCATCTTATCAACAAAACACATATCAAGGAACTCCGAAAGGAGGAAATCAACAACCAACGCCTACAAATTAGATAGTTCCAACCACTATGCCACTTCAGACTATCAGGAAGAGTTTGAGCAAGGATTTGGTCCTAGGCCAAAACAACCTGGCAAAAGATGAGAACGTGTGGTGCTTCCCATGTAATGACAGCCATATGCCCCAAAACTATCTAAGGGGAAACATTTAGCAGAAGATAGCGGAGCAAAGAGGCCAAAGCATGTTTTCAAACATAGAAGAATATCAATCTCTCGGTATGGAGAATGCGTGCTTCAAGGCGCAAATGCAAGGGATGTCTTTGGAGCAAGAGCTAGATATATCACTAGACCAAGCGCTTTTTTCTTAGATGGAGGAAGAAGATGCAATATTTTTAAATGATGTTGTAACGACTAGTTCCTCACAAGTACGATTGGACTAAACACAAGGTCCAAAAGAAGGCTCACTGGAGAATACATACAATGAGCTCCACAACGTCCATAGACATAGCAATCGCAATCACAAGTGAAGCAAGCCTCACAGGTTTGACCTACTCACCAGTCGTAAGCTCTACCATTTTCAGAGAAAGAGGTGAACAAAGCACTGAGCCCATCCACGTCATATCGACCTCTTCCAAAGACAAGAAATACCACCATTTAAGCCTAAGGTCCCACCAATTGGAATACTTAACAAAGTAGAATAGTTGAAGAAGGCACCCGCTAATGTGTTTCTGTGGGATGTTATATCAATTCCAAAACAAAAGACATTACTCTAGGAGGTATTAAAGAAAGAGGAACAAATGTTGCAGATAGTTACAACCCCACCACACAATCAAGATAGAGAAAAGGAACCCGCGTCGGACCCCCAACCTTCAGGAGCCATGACATGCATAAACGTCGTAGACAATACAAACATGAAAGAGGTAAGCAAACCAAAGCCCACACCTTTATTTTTAACACTTATTGTGGGAGATAAGCTTTTACACAATAACATGATTGATTTGGGAGCTAGTATCATAGTCATGCCTAATCAAGTGGTCGATGCCTTGAAACTTAAGTACGAGATCTTGAGAAAGGGGTCATGCAATTAGATGAGAAGAAAGTCCTGACCATTAGTCACATCAAGGATTTGACTTTGAACCTTTTCTCATGTCAGAGCCAAACTGTCACATAAGAAGTAGTCGTGATAGACATCCCCCTTGTATTTGGGATGTGTCTTTCAAGGGAATTTTCCACAAAGCTTGGAGAATATCTAGCGCTTGATTGGTATCATTTAATACTATGAATAAATCATGGGGCAAAGATGAATATCATGTCTGAATGCTTGCACCTTAAACATATAACTGACAACACAGTCACGTGCTTTGAAGCAGTGCATACCTCCTTCTCAAAAAAGGAGACACATTGCATAGAAATGTTAGAAGATGAGGACACAAGTGATTGGACCCCTGAAGAGGATGTCCTCCTTTATCAATTTATTGATTCTGACCCATTCAGGAATTCCCATGCTATTGGGTTGGGCACCTATGTGATCTTCAATGATGACCAAGTCTTCCCAAAATTGGTAAAGGAGTAGGAAGAACCCAACAGACTAGACGACAACAATCTATGGACATTATATTTCGATGGTACCAAATGCAAGATGGGTTCCAGAGTAGGTGTCTGACTAGATCAGAGACCCTCAAAGCTTTCTACTTCCAGTTCCCATGCTCGAGTAATGATGTAGAGTATGAAACTTTGGTCCATGGCTTGATTCTCATAGAATGGATGGGTGTGAAGAGAGTACAAGTGTTCAGAGATTTAGAGTTGGTCGTAAGCCAAGTCCGCAAACGAGTAGTCATAAAAAATGTAAGAATGAGGTCTTATAGAAAAAAAAAAAGGGATTTGATCAAGATCTTTGAAGCTTTTAACATATAGGTTATCCCACGATCACAAAATGTAGTTGTAGATAGGATGGCTTCGATTGGTTCACAGTTTGAGTCAATCTCCCAATCAACAAAGAAACATAATGCAGTACAAACCATTGTCTGATCATCAATCCTCGACAATGATTAAAATTGGTAGGTTTTTGAGGATGATGTTCACATTTCCGTTTTTATACAAAAGGGGAAAGCTTCTGATCATTCATAGTCTGAATCTAGATTGACTAGTGAAGGAAAAGTGATCCAATTAAAAGGAAATAAGCTCCCATGAGGCTTGATTTCTCTCAAAAATCTCTTTGACTGCAAAGATGCAAGAATATAGCAAACAAAGATTCACCGCCAATGAAGAAGACTAGAAGATCTCAATGTTAGGAATAGCAGAAAGTTAAAGATCGCAAGAGATGTCCTACAAAAGGACAAAGAAATACTAAAAGGACTATGTTCTAGATATGACAGGGTCATAGCTTGGACCTATGACAATCTTAAAGGATATGATCCGGGAATAATTCAACACACTATTGACTTGGCCAAAGGCTCGAAGCTAATCTGATAGAAACAAAGGCCAGTCAATCTGAAGGTCAAGACATTAATGGCACAAGAGCTTACCAAATTAATCGAATCAAGAATCATAACCTGATCAAACATTCCACTTGGGTATCCAATCTTGTATTAGTGCAGAAAAAGAATGGCGATATTTGGCTTTGCATGGATTTCAGGGACTTGAACAAGGCTTCGTTAAGAGACCACTAACCTTTGCCCTTAATAGATCAGATTCTACAAATCGTGGTCAGATCATAAATGTTCTCTTTGCTTGATGGTTTTTCAGGATATAACTAGGTCTATATGGAGGAAGGAGACCAACACAAGACAATGTTCACCACCAAATGGGGAATGTTCCCATACTCAAAAATGCCCTTCGAACTTTCCAATGCAGGTGCCACTTTTCAATGAGTAATGGAAATCACCTTCAAAATATTGATCAATCAGATCATCCTAATATATTTAGATGACCTAACTATTTTTTCAAAATCAAAAGATGGTCATTTTGATCATCTGGAAAAGGTCTTCCAGAAGAGTCAATAGTTCAAGATTTCTTTAAATCCCAAGAAATATGTCTTTAGAGTATTGCTAAGAAAGCTACTGGGTTTTGTGGTGTCAAAAGAAGGGATAGCCATAGACCTTGAAAGGGTGAAGGCTATAATAGAGCTACCTCTTCTAGTCAACCAGAAGGGGCTATAGTCCTTTTTGGGAAAGATAAAATTCGTTAGCTGGTTCATTTTAGACTTTGTGGGCATTGCGAGATCTATCGTTTTGATTCTAAAGAAAAATTTAGTATTTAAATGGACTCTCGTAGACAAAATTGCTTTTGAGCAAATCAAGGCAACCATCTTCACAACCCCGATGTTAGCTAACTCAGAATTCTCTAAGGATTTATTGCTCTACGTCTACAGTGGCCAACACTGCATAACTTTGATACTCACTTAGAAGGATGAAGAGGGAATCAAAGAACATCCCATCGCATTCCACTCTAGGACTGTCAAAGGATCTAAAACTAGGTACAATTGTGTTGAGAAACAAGCCTTTTCTATTGTTAAAATCCTTAAGAAATCTAGACACTTGGGATCGACCAACAAAATCACCATCCTCATTGCCCATCCTAGTGTTCGGGAATACATCACTGAAGGTGAGATAATCGAAAAGAGGTCCAACTGGATCACCAAGATCTTAGAGTACTATGTAGACATCCAACCGACCAAGCCAGTTCAGGGAAGAGGTCTTTTTGAATACCTTGCATAGGAATTAAGCCCCTAGGTAGAAGAAGAGACCAACTAGGTCTAAACAAATTAGTTCGAGTCTGACAAGTCATGGGCAGCTGATTGGATGTGATTTATGAAAAAGGGGTAGTACCTAACCAAAATCCCACCTTACAAAAGATGCTACTACCGACTGTGAGGCACTAGGTATGTACTAATTGAGGGAATTTTGTTTAAAAGAAATTATGACGGCGTCCTACTTCATTGCTTAGATAAGCCACAAGTAAAAAGGGTTTTAGATGAATTCCATAGTAGTCCTGAGGGAAGACACTTCTCCACCAAGACTATATCTTTGAAGATAATGTGAGCAAGATATTACTGGCCTTCCATGTTCTCTAAGGCACATCACCTAGTGTGGAAGTGCATTCAGTGCCAATATTTCGTTGGCAAGCAGAAGAACTCAACCATGCCATTGAGCTCGATCGTGATTGAGGAATCCTTTACACAATGGGGTTTGGATTTTGTTGGGATGATAAATCCCATCTCCAGTGCAAGCCATAAGTGGATACTTATGGTGGGATATTATTTCACAAGATGGATAGAGGTCATTTCTCTGAAGAATGCTATGGAAACAAAAATTATTAATTTTCTTGAGGAGCTAGTGGCAAGGTTCAATTCACCTGAGACCATAATATCCAGTAATGCACAAGATTTTATAGGCTCTGGGATGTGGGAATTATCCCTCAAGCATGGGGTCTACCTCAAGAATTCATCCAATTATTACCCACACGAAAAAGGGTTAGCAAAGTCGACCAACAAGAACTTGATTAGGTTAATTAAATGCATCGGGTCTGAACACCAAAAAGAATGGCACAAACATCTGCGAGTTGCTCTATGGGAAGATAGGATTACACCTAAGTAGATCTTGAAAGCCTCCCCTTATGAATTGGTGTATGGAAAGGAGATGGTTTTACCCATTTCCATAGAAATTTCGACATTGCAACTGTTGAAAGCTTTAGAAATTGAAGAAAGCAGTGGAATGGAAGTAAGATTGGTGGAACTTCTAAACTCAAAGAAAAAAGAGAAAATGCATATGACGCCATGATAAGGCACCAACAAATAGTCAAGCAATGGTTTGATAAAAGGACCTACAACCCAAAATTCAAAGAAGGAAGCCTTGTGCTAAAGTACAACGAATGCACTGCAAAAATAGGGCAACACGCTAAATCTGACTCACTATGGAGGGGCCCTTTCTAGATCAATGCATGCAAGGAAAGAAACACGTACAAGTTGGAAGATATGGATGTCAATGTTTTGGATATATCAGTAAATGGTATTCATCTAAAATTGTTCCATTAAAGTACTTAGTTCTTTTAAATTTTTATAGTTATGTACCATATGTAATTTTTTTGTAAAATATGATATTTTTGCAAATAAGCCATGAGAGTAGACACATGAATAGAAAAATAGTATTATATTGGTATTTATTGAAAACATTTACACTATAATACAAATATCGAGCCCGAGGCTCTGAGATAAGTTTGAAGCCCTTTCGTGCAAACCCAAAAAGAGATACATTTCAAAAGGAAAAAAGAGGAGGTGACAAAAAATAGTACTAGAAATTAAAGCCTCCATCCATTGTGACAGTCAAAATTTTGCTTCTTCAAGTTTTCTTCAATAGAGTAGTAAAGGGTTAACAACACAACACAACACATGGGTACAACACGACATAGACCTCAATCCTCAGAGCCACAACTGTACACTAGGAATTCGAAATGATTTTTCCATTCGATCCTAGGAACATGCTCCACTCTGTACTCCCTCAGTAGGAAGGAGGCCACGGGTTGAGACAATGAGCGATGCCTCTCCAAGTCCATGGTACGAAAGTCAATGAGAAAAGGCAGCCAGGCCGCCGTTTCTGCAAATTTGACATGCCTATGGATATCCATGGTGTTCAGAATACCACCACTAGGGATAGCTACTTGCACAATATCACTAAGCCTGTCCAAGTATGCCAAATCAAAAATAGCATGGAAGAGTTTGATAATCCAAGGCTTGGAGATGTCTAAATCTAGCAGGAAGGCCACAAACTGGGAGATAACATTGGAGTTGCACCGCAGCTAGTTTTCGTCTTTCACGTAATCTTTCCCAAGCACCCATTTGAATGCCATGACAATGAGGCAGTCATTCTTCCCCACCAGGTGTTTGATTCTATCACTATTGACTTCGCCCACAAAGGAATTTTGTAGCTTTTGGATCAAGAGCCGAACTAGGGTATCTAGGCTAGCCATGATAGTAGCAAGAAATCTAAAGGTTGTGAAACAAAAAATACAGTGGGAGAAGCTTACTAACTCAAAAGCTAATTTAGTGAGTTTTTCTCTACGTTGATATTGCTATTTATAGAAAAAGTGCACCGGTGAACTCAACGAATGGAAAAGTTGTCTCTTGTTGAACGATAATGGAAAAAATATCAAGGCAATAGGAAGTGAGGGAGAAATCGTATGGAGGATCTAAAACCAAGCCTCGAGAAATTAATTTGGGTGTTGGGAGTAAATGCTTTTGTGTACTGATTGTTGCCATGTGTTTGTCAGCGTCATCAACACCAACTTGCTCACTTATGTGAAAGGACATATATTAAAATGCTAAACCCTGCCAAATTAAATGTAAATGTCTTTTCAAAGTAATTTTCATCGCTCAAAGCAAGTTTTCCATTGCTAAAGGAACACTTCCCACCACATAAGGCTTATTTGTGAAAAAGGTGACGAAGGAAATGTACTAATTACATTCTCGTGGTAGATTTGGCATTCCCAAGGGATACAAATCCCACTCCACATGTATCACCATACTGGAAACACTTAGCGAACTAGTGGTAATGACACCACCTTATTGCATGTACGTGCAAGAAAATTAAATGCACCCAAAAATAATTTTTTTTCCAAGTATCAAAAATCTCAAGCAACTACTAATCTGAAAAAGCTTTCTGCAAATCCTTCAATGCAACAATGGCAGAGGCATCATCTTTTAGATGACAGGCTAGAGTCTCATCTACCAAACTAGGCTACACCAACATTTTTGGGAAGGATTCATATTCTAATGCCCCAACATCGGAAGAGTGAAGTTTTTCTCATACTAAAACCATACAGGCAAGCAACCCCTTTAAATAGGAGGCGATTAAAGATTTTGCAGATAATATTTTTGATCCATAGTTGCATGTGAACCCTAAAAATCTTAGAGAAGGAGCAATGCAGAGAATGATCGCCCATGGGGAAATTGAAGGCTTTGTGACATGGCTCTAGTATTATGGTTTGCCACAATTCATGTTGCCCACCATACACCCATGTCCAAAGCTGGTGGATACATGTGCAAAGAGGTCGAATAAAGAAATAGGGGTTATCATTGGCAACAAGTTAAGGGTTACAATTAGTGTAGCGACCATTCGAGATATGTTGTGCATCCCTATAAAATAGGGTGCCAAAATATTTGAACAAAAAAAATGGAAGAATTATGGAGGACCAGAGGAAAACAATTAAATTTTTATATGGATGAAACAAACGAGAAGTCAGAAGGAAATCAACTCGTCTTTCCTCTAGTATGCATAAAGTTCAAACCAAATGTATAGGCCATTTTTGCAATGTTAGCTTATATCTATGACTTTGAAGATGACAAAAAGGTTTACGCATTTCATATAGGATTGGATTTCATGCTCAGGAAGGAGAAGGGCCAAAAGTATTTTGATTTTGCTGATACAGTAGCCGTAAAGATGTTGGATCAAGTAAGAAATTATGGCACTGCTTTTCAATTAAGGTATTCTTTTTTTTTTCTAGCACATCTGATTTTACATTAGAGCCCTGAATTTTTCATAGGGTATTTGTCACTCTTTAAGTTTGATGCAAATGGGTCATATCAGCCAGTTTTAGTCTAGAGCCAAAAGTATTATGTGAATTTTTCGATGTAGTAGCCAAAAAGATGTTGGATCAAGTAAGAAATTATGGCATTGCTTTTCGATTCAAGTATTCTTTTTTTTTTTTTTTTTTCTGGCACATTTGATTTTACATCAAAACCCTGAATTTTTCAGAGGTGATTTGTCACTCTTTAAGTTTCATGCAAAGGATTCATACCAGCTAGTTTCAATCTGGACCCATGTGCTTTCCAAGACATGGGATTATTACTCATTTGTTGACTATTTCCTACAACCAATACTCTTAGATTTTTCTTCACACCCTTCAGGTTGGTTTTCTCTTGAATCCTTAGAATGGATGAAAAGCCATCAGACCCCAGTGGATTATTTTTTGGGAGCCAACTTTTCCTTCATCAAATTTCATGGTTTTATTGAGGAGCCTTTTAGGCTCCCTAAATTTTTAATAGACAAGACCTTTTCTTTGGAGGCATGTTAGACAACTATTTCCAACAAAGCCTATGGCAACGGGAGACAAAAAAAATCACTTTACCCAATTCCCCTTACATTTCCAACAACCAGGTAACACTTATGAAAAGAGAAGAGCGAGAGGTACTAACTAGTAAATTGGCCCACCTAGGCCTGGTCCTCATTTGCGATCCATGGAGTTATAATCCAGTAAGGCATCTCCCAATTATAAAACATCAAAGGAAGAATTAATTTGAGTCAAGAATGAATTTGACCGAGGAGAGGGTAGAGGTCTATATTGACCTAGCTTTTATACCATTTGATTGGCCTCCATGGCTCAACTTCTATGTTCGGGTGGCAAAGTTCTATTAGAGCATCTAGATGGCCTAGTCTCTCAACACACAGTTAAAGAACCTGGGATGGTTAGAAAAGAAGAGAGCAGATTTTTGGAGGTTCCAATAGGAAATCAAGAACCTCAGTGCCATGTACAGAGATGTTAAGCTGCACGATGAGAAGTTTGACCAAATTTATGATGTTGAGGCTAGAACTGATGACAATAATCCTGAATTTGATCAGGAGATTAGACTAGAGGAAGTGCCACTCTATACCTCCCAACCTCAGGAGCCCAACATAGGAAAAGGAAAAGGGAAGGGGTAAAAACAGAAGGGCTTGTAAATCACATCTTCCACCAGCGCCCTGCCAAAGAGAAAAAAGACCCAATGGTCTGCAAAGAGGTCTGCTATAGTTGTAGGAGCCCAACTTCAGTGGGATTGGTCTCCAGGGAATCTAAATCCACTAGTTCGGCCCCTATGAAGAAGAGATGAGTCCAAGGCTTGGGAGAACTGGGCATATCAAGCAGAGGAGAATAAGAGGTGGAGTCTGCTCCACCAAGATATTCAGCTTTGGCAGCCTAGGTAAGTATTGCACTCACCCTTCTTTCTTCTACTATATCTCTAATTGTTCCAACCCCCTCATTTGTTGAAAAGAAGCCTCAATCCACAGGTTCTAATGTCCTCATCTTGAACACACCCCTAACCATATTTAACAATGAACCCCATGAAGTGACCCCACACACCAAGTGAGCATCATCTACATTGGCTGTTATTGATTCTTTAATCGCCCTATCAAGTGAACCCATTAAAAACATTGATGCATCCATGTTACCAATTCCACTGCCCCCATCTTCTACCAAGAAAATGCCTCTTTTTCCACCCACTTCCCCTTTTACCCTGATGGGTGCCCCTCCTTCTTAGTCCACATATGGAATCCCACCTTTTTCCATGATAATGCTTCCCTTTTCCTCTCTACAACCTCAGACGGTCAAAGCCTCTCCTTCTGTCACTTACTTTAGTCTCCCTCTAGGTGCTTTGATTGTTGCATAGAGTATTGACACCCCATAGAGTCTTCAGAGTCATATGGATGCAACAAAATAGGCCTAACAAGAAAGAAAGCAAAAACTATGGGTAAAAACTGCAACAAAACCAACAACGCAGAAGATTGAAGCCTATTTTGATGAAGAAAAAAATGCTTTGTTGATCACTTCCATGAGGCTGTTGACATCCAAGCCAGAGAGAGAAATGCAATTCAAATATTATGACATCAAGCTATAGGCCTTAATTTAAGTGAGACTCTTTTGCATGACAAAGTGGTTCTGGCCAAAGCAACTTAGAAGGTGGTCTACACCGACTATAAAAAGTTGGATAAAAAGTTGAAGAAGCATGAGGCAGAGTTGGCAAATGTAAAAGCCACAGTGGATAGGCTACATGTAGAAATCAAAGGTAAAGATTTGGAAATGACCCGCCTAAGGAAGTTATAGGATCAACAAGGTGAAGCAACTAAGTTGCTTGAAGAGTCCCATAGTGAGAAGGATCAAATTCATGTTGAGGTAGAGAAATTGAATGTGAGATTGTAGTTGAATGTGAGAAAAATGCAGAGTATCAACAAAGGCATAAAAGGCTAGACAAAGATATGGCTAGAACAAACGTTGTATTTGATGGGCTACAAAAAGAGCTATAGTAGATGGATAAACAAAAGGACATGGAGAAGGAATTCAATAGCCTCTAATCCCAAGCTTTTGACAACCTTCAAAAGGACTAGGTAGAAATAGAAAGGGTGAAACAAGAAAAGTAGGGTATTGAGTATATTTTGTAGACTCACAACGAGAAGATTGGGAAGCTACGCTCTGAGCTTATAAACATTCTCCAAGAGAAAATTCAATTGGAGGAAAACATGAAAGTAAGAGAGTCCCAATTTCATGTTGCAGTTGCAGTTGCAACCCTCAAACTGCAAAAACTAATATCTACTCATTGGGAGAGAATCATAGTTGCATTTGTAGCCCTCAAACCAGTCTTACAATTTTTAAAGGATGCTCGGGAATTAAATGTGAAGGTTGGCCCAATGGTCAACCAAATTCTCCACATATTCTCCCCCCAAGCTGAAGAATTAGGGAGCTTTATCTCAAAATTATGTAAATCAACTGAATCAACTTTAAGGGACACTAAAATTTCTGATCAAAGAGCATCTACGAGGAAAGAAAACAAATTCATCACTTGCCATCAAGTCACATAAAAAAACAATGCTTTCCAGGAATTGTTGAATAAAAAGGTCGATGAGATTATGGAGAAGTTCAAAATTATATTCCAATCTGGATTACCGACCCTTTTCTCAACAGATGGAGGAGTGTTAATAATCGAGTAGATCATGAAAGAAATCAAGCTCAAAATCTAGACCTCAATAGCACTCTCGGGTCTAAGCCTATCACCCACTATTGAAGCGATCGAGAGGGAAATCCTTCTCCTTACTCGATTATACTACCACATCAGAGCTGTCTCATCAAGGTGTGGAGGGGTTTTTTTTAAATAAGTCCTCAATCTAGATCAAGCATATGAGATTTTACACACACTCATTTGACCCACTGATGTAGATTGGGAGAACTAGCATATCGCCTTCCTCAAACTTCAAGAATTACCTGAGATCTAGGTTCATGCCTCTGCAAGTGAAGGCCCCCTGTGAGTCGCCAAAACTATGAAGCATTTTTGCCTTTGAACAATTTTGGTTTCTAGCCCTTACTTCTTTTTCACTACAGGATGGATTCCCACTCGAAAGACAAAGACTACTCCCACGTAAAGGTGTGCAATGCACCACGTGGTGGCTGCGTGGATTTATATATACCATTTTCCTTTCGAGCTTGAATCGGGACCATGTTTGATTGGCAGGAATTCCTCCGAAGTTGTTATCACAAAATCTAAAATTGCTCACTCACTTGACATGTCATCTATTTCATTGGGCAGTCTGTATCTTCCATGGAGATATCTTTTGGGGCGTAGTTTGTTTAGAGAGAGCGGCAGATGTCTTACTTTCAAGGTGGAACCTTCGAGTTAACGTCATCAATCTTCATAGTTGATTGATCATATTTTTCCAGGCTGTGCTAAAATTCGATTGTCTTCTGATAGTATATCTTCATGAAATATCTAGAACAATTAATAAAGCAGTTGAGACTTGCGAGCAAAGATTGTTGTGATCTAATCAAGATCTAGGATCGGATTGTGAGCTATCAAATTTAGGAACCTAGCAATTTCTTCTTTTTGATTGTTAGCGATAGTGTCCTCTTCTTCTGGCTATAAATAAGAGTTGGCAACAGTGAATACAAAATTTCTAGAGTTTCCTTTGAAGGATCTTTTCAAAGAATATAGATTTTGTTTTAAGCAGCTCTATTTTATTAGAAATAGCAGGGTTTTCATAGAATACTACTTATTCTCTTTGGCATGTTATATTTAATTCAGACTATCATCGGATTGGCATCTGATCTCTATTTTCAATTAATATATCATAAGAATTTGATCTATTAGGAAGAAATATTTGGGATTGTGTATTTTCATGGCCTTTGTCAAGTTTCTTTTTTGTATTTGTGTTAAGGCCTTACATTGATATTTTTGTTAATTATTTTACATTTGTGTTAGCTTCTATGTTTTATGCTATATTTTAGAGATTGAATGATGTCCATTGTACTCTTTCATTTTCTGTAAAAGATATGCCATTTTCCATATTATGCTATAAAGGAGGAAGGATTTTGTAAAAACTTGAGTATTCTTATTAATTTTTAAGGTTTTCTTATCTCTGATTGGACCTTAATGGATGCTTCCCATGGGGAGATTTGAAAGATTGCATTGTGCTTTCTCTATTCTTTGTTGCTCATTCTCTTCCCAACAATGAAGAATCTATGGCATTCTGTGTCTAAATAGTTAGGGTTTGAAATGTTGTAAAAGATTTGGCGCATCACCATATTTATGTTTATTTGCATTTCTTTCTACCCCCTTTTCCCCCAAACACAAAGAAGAGATGACTTTCTTTATAAATCTCGGAGGTCATTTAGTGAGGCGCAAATTGGTCCCCCACTCGTTGAATTTTCCATAAGGTTATTCAAAGAGGCGCAACCTTTAATGATCAACAATTACGGAGGAAAAGAGATAGGAGATGACATGAAGTGAACCTAACTATGAGGGTGATGCACCAAAATTTTTGTTTAGACTTTGGAGTGTTGTTTTTCTTACACAAGTAACCAATAATTTAGTTATTTATGCACAAATTTAGTGTTTGACATATCTATGTATCAATATTTTATTAAAAAGTCCATGTTTTGGCAGTTTTAGAAGGAAGAAAATGTGGTGTTCTTCACAAATAACATCTTTTTGTACAGTGACACAAGCAATAACCTACACAAATATGATTTTTGTGTTTGAAAGTCTAGAAATAAGACATTATCTTAGGATTTACATATGAAAATCACAAAAAAATGACATCAATCATATACACAATAGGAACAAAAATTTTGAAGGCCAAAAATGCTTAATTTTATTGATATAAGTTTTTTTTGCAGAAAAATAAGTCTAAAATATGTATCCTTTTCTTGAAATGTGTTTACAAAACGTGTTTTCTCAGTTTTGTGACTAAGAAAGAGTATGAGTTACAATGCTATGTTTTTGCTTTTAGAGCTCGAAAAAAATAAAGAACTCATTGAAAAAGCTGTCCTAAGGGTCCTATATCTCATCCCAATCACAAGAGAGCATATAGGGACTTAATTTGACTAATTTACAAAGCTTGAAAATAGGCCAACCTACTTTTCACACCCAAGAAGTTCTTGTTTGACTTGTTCTATTCAAATTTGTTTGGAATGTGCTCCAACTAGTGATGATGCTCCTATATCCTTGGAAAGTGTTTGAAATACTCATAGATGCTTGCAAAATTCCCTTAAGAAGCTCCACTTGTTGTCCTTGTCACCCTAGATATCTGAAACTATCCCTAATCCTCTCCTAGATGCTTGCATGATGTCCTTATTTAGACTATCAAACTACCCAACCTCCTTCATGAATTTATAAACTACCCCTTGAAAAGTTGTAATTGTTGTCCTTGTCCTCCTTTTGCATGAGGTTTTAGGGTTTTGGTCATGCAAAGTAAAAAAACCTTCTTTTAAGGGATCAAAACTACCTCTAACTGCTTGCTTGTGCCTTCAAAATTCATCCAACTTTAGTTATATCCATGAAGGCTCCTTAATAGGCCTCAAATTGAACCTTTTTTAGTCTTAATTTATGAAAGTTCCCATAGCATTGTATTCATGCATTATAATGTTAAGGTCACTTCCCTCTTCATATGTGCATACCACTGTTCAAACTTTGTCCTCTATTAGTGATGACTATCCTCTTTTCTTCGCTCATGCACAATTTTCTCCAAACTTGGCACTAATCTCAATTCTACCATGTCTTCATCATTTGCAGGCTTCTGACCATGCAATCATTGCTGGTAATGATACTTATCTCTATGCTACATTATGTCCACTCACCTGACTATTACATCTCTTGTGTTCATGCATTCAAATTGTCCTTTAAAACCATTACATAGTATGATGACCTTTATTGTCCATGCATAACAACCTATGTCATATGGTCACCTACATGTATATTGGATCATTCATAGGTGGGAAGAGGTGTAGATTCCTAATATCCTTTGTCTTATCCTTGTGACCATAGGGTTGTGTCTAGTATCATTGTCATATAGACTATGATTGTTCCTTCATATTTTAGGTTTGAAACATTGTCTTTATTCTTCCATTTAACCATTTTTGGATCCTCATTATAAAAAGTCTTTATATGCAACCAAACCCTTTATAGATCTCTACCCTCTCAAACAAAGTCATTAGGCTCTCCTATATTCCAAGATGATTGTCTATTGAAATGAACTCATTGCCCTTTCCTATTATCTTTCTCACTATACTTAGTTTATAATTGTCCTTTGTACATATTCATAGTACCGTCCTTTTGTTGACTGTCCCATGCAATAATGAGTAACAATGATCTACTTCATGATCTCTATCAAGATAACTCCTATCTTTGTTGGTTGTCTTAATCTGATTTGGTTAAGCATTGTCAAACCTTTTTATATTGTTTTTCAGTGCAATTGATGTGTCCTCACACCATACTATCATATAGACTACGACTGTCATTAATGTTTTTTCCCCTATGTATTATCTTATAGATCCTCATCACAATTGTGCTTTCATGATATAGTTGATGACTATGGCCATTACCAAGACAATATTTAATGGTTGTCCTTTATTGTCATCACCTTATTAAGATAGTAGACTTTAGAAGACACCTTATTTCTCCAAGTATCTAAACAAAGAACAACCTCAAGCATATTATTCTCTTGATCTTGAAGCTTCACCACTTCAATTGTATTTAAAGTAATAACAAGTCTTCTTAAATCAAGCTAAAATCCTTATCATGTAGAACTAGAGCATTACTAATTGTTCCTCTTGTATAAGATTGCTATTTCTTTGTGATCTCTTCCCTTCGTTGTCAAAATTTGGTACTAGTCACTAATCATAGTTTACAAAGCCTTCCATTGGTAAATTTTCCATAAATATTCACATTTGAACCAAGGGTAAGATGTATTTGAAAAATAAAACTCTGTGAGGGGGAAGGAATTCATCAAGAAATACAACGAAAAACAAGATCAAAGTGCAAGGATTGAAATCAAAAACTAATCTAATTCAAAAACACTTAATCTATCATATTCCATCACTCATGAAATGAACAATTCTAAGCTATTTTTTTTTTATTCAAGGGGTAAACACTTTTGACCGGAGCTATGAACTAGATACAATCATTCAACAATACCACCCCAACGGGGTTTGAACCTTGGTGGCAAGAACAACAATGCCACCTATAAACCATCACACCATGCCAATACCGGCAACAATTCTAAGCTATTTGAATGAAATGAGATCCTAAGATTAATAAAATGAATTCAAACAACACAAGAAAATATTACCATCCCATGTTGGAGTGTATTTGCATGATGTTGGGTTGTTCGTATCACTGCAAAGCCTCCATTGCTTGTACGCAAAAGCTTGATGATTGATGCTTGTTCTTGAAGAAATGATGAAGCTCTCTCAATGGTGATCTTGACAGCACTTCGTTGCATAAGGTAAGTTGAAATTCTGATCCTCATTTGTGAAGAGAAAGGCTTGTTATATAGAAAAAGAAATTTTGAATCGAAGATTGAGATCGCGTTGGAGAATATCCAGATCAACGGTCAAAAGGAGTTGAGAGGATTTATACATGAGGGAATTGTGCAAAGTTTATTGCACAATTAGGGTGATTGAAGAATAGATTGGCTAGTTAGGATTTTGATTGCTTAGTTAGCAATTGATTGATCAGTTAGGGTTGAGTTAGGAATTAGATGGTTGAGTTAGCAAAATCAAATTGCTTAGTTAGCAATCCATGATTTCCTCAATCAAGAAGTGGGTGAGGAATATTAATTAATTCATTCATTCCAATTTGATTTTGATTTTGATTTTTTGCTAATTTGAATAGTTTGATTTGATTTGATTCAATTATTCAAATTTTGGAGGGAAGTATGATAATTAAATTATTATGATTTAATAATTCAATTAATTTTGTGGAATAAGATGAATTAATGACGTAATCAAATAATCGATGTCGTTTGACTAATCAAGATGAAATAAGATTAGGTTAGGACTCTATTAAATAAATGTAATTTATTTAATTGGTTGAAAATGATGAAACATGAATTAATCAAATAATGTTGTATTATTCGATTAATAGTAGAATTAGGGTTTTCAAGACTATTAAATAAAATGGTATTTATTTAATTTGTCGAGAAATGATGAAATGTGAATTAATAAAATAACATTGTATTATTTAATTAATAGAGGAAATAGGTTTTTCAGATGCCATTCAATGCCATTCGATGCATTGTGAGATGTCGTGGGATGATTTTGAGATGATTCAGGATGTTTCAGAGATGTTCCGAGATGTTCCAAGTTAATTCAAAGATATTCTGAGTTGATTCAGAGTCATTTGAGATGTTCCAAGTTGATTCAAAGTTGTTCCGAGTCATTTTTGGGTTGTTTTGAGTTGATTTAGAGTTGTTCTGAGTAGTTTTGGGGTCGTTCCAAGATGTTCTGAGTTGATTTGGAGTTGTTTCGAGTCGTTTTGAGTTGATTTAGAGTTGCTTCGAGTCATTTCGAGGTTGTTTCGAGACGTTCCGAGTCATTTTAGGGTCATTCCGAGACATTCTGAGTTGATTTAGAGTTGTTCCAAGTCGTTTCGGGGTCGTTTCGAGACATTCTAAATTTGTGATAAGTGTTAAGTCAATTTTACATGTCTACAAAAACTAAGATCAACAAAAATAATATTGTGGCCTTCTTGAGCAAAGAAAACCAAGAAAGGCAGATTGTGACCTAAATTAAAAATCAAGATATCCCAATGGGATAACTAACACAAACCTCTCAAATTTTTAAGCCAAAAATGACATTAATTTCTAACTAACATGATCTAAAGAATGAGGCCTGAAACTAGCTAAGAAAAAAAATAAAAATGTCACTCAAGGAGATAATTCTCTACACATGGTTATTGCAAAACTACCTTGGATATCTCCTTAAAAGCATGCTCATTACCACAAAGATGTTATCACTTTTTTAAATACATGGAAATGATCCTCATAGCCACGAAGTCTTGGGAAACCATCCATGATGCACCTTTTGGGACAAAACATCACTTGGTTTTGTTAGTCAGTCACTCATTCTCTAATGACTAGACCATCCATATAAGCTCCTTCTTATTGACTGTCCTTAAGTACATAAATTGCATTTATTTGGTCATTTCATGAAACCTACTTTGCATAGTCCTCTTTTCATGCAAATTTCATCTCACTTTAGAAAATATTTGTTTATTTTGTATTGTCATTGAATTTGTGCCTCATCACAATCCATGCCAATGTTTTGTTATAGTATAATGAATGCCATGAATACTTAGTATCCTTTCTTCCATGAAAATGATAGTCTTTTTCATTGTACCTTACTCATGAGATGTTTTTATGCAACTACCCCTTTTGGACTATACTTTCCTCTCTATTTTCCTTTGGGACCATTTTACCACGATCCATGCCATCATCATAAGACTTAGTTGTTTAATTACATCACTTTATCATGGACTATCCCTTCATACTCATATGTTATTAGGATTGTCACTCTTAATTGTTATTTAAATGATACTAAATTTATTTGGTCACTTGGCTCTAGTATCATGGCTAGGGATTATAATCTCAACCCTTATTCTTATGGACTGTACCTTGAGGTGATTGCTGAACACCCTTCATTTGACTATCCATGAACCTAATTGTTATTGGTTTTAGCTGGCCTATTATCTTGATGATAGTCATGAAGTATGACTATCCTTATTTTCCTTATACCATCTTCTTATCCTAGGAATAAAAGTTGTCATGTTATTATTTTTTATGAATGCCATTGTTTATCATTATTCATGGATCCTTTGTTTTGGTGATGCTATCCACTCATTCCTTTTGATTATCTTCCAAAATATCTTCTAATGATTGTGTAGAGTCTAATAGAAATAACTACTGAACATAAATAAAACAACTATAAATGTAGTGAAGAATAGTTACCTTGAGTGGCCTACTCAGGTGGCTGTCTTTACTTAAACTAAAACCAAATATAAATCTTCATATCCCACATAAACATATGAAATTGAACTTCATTCATTATGCATTCCAAAAGATCACATAAAATATTTCTCAAAGATTGTATTCAAGAAAACCATTTATGAACAATCAACATGTCTCTAGATTACAAGTAGTTGATAACAAATCAACAAATTCACCAGTGTGAGATTAATCAACTATCTATACTAAAGACTCAACCACCAGCTATACATAGGCATGGGGGAGTTTATTCTAAACAAAAATATAAACTAAAATCATTAACTAAAACTCCCTAGATATTAGAGTGTGTAATTAAGATTGAGTTATTCAAACTACAATTGGAAAGAAACAAGAGTTCGAATAGGATTAAAACTCTGCAAAACAGATATGTAATGTGGAACACATAATTAGTTATCCAGAATCCTATCAATAAAAGAATTCTTCTTCTTCAATGCCTTATTAACTATCATAATGATGCATGACTAACTCCATCAGGTGTCTCCACATGATAGTTAGCTTTTCCTAGCACTTCCTTTGTTTCGCTATCCAAGACCTCCTTTGGTTGTTTCCTACAACTTGTTGCAAGCTATAGTGTCTTCTTGGTCTGTGAGAGGTTAATCCACAAAACGCATACACAAAGCTAACTACCATGATTAAACACAAAATTCTAATCACATTCCATATATATCCACATATAAATCATGCAATGCTACTATATCATAATTATATTTCCATTACTCTAATTCAGGTCCAATGTTGTACAATAAGCATAAAAATATAGCATAACATAGGATTATGTCTTTAAAAGGATTGTCTGGTAATGTCTGCAAATATGAATAAAAACATCAGGAAATGGACTAATAAATGGACTCACCACTCCCCCCAACTACCCTTCTGCTTGTCCTCAAGAAAAATGTATTAGGGATACAAATTGTAATACTGTGTACTTTCCCTGAGGTCCATGACAATATCTACTCCCTTGGTCTACTTCAGGTAGAACCCTCTGTAAACTGCAAGTCTCTTCATTCCGGTAAACACAACCTCCTCACATTCCTTCATCTTCTTCTGTCCAATGTGGGACTGGATAAAGGAGTATAGGTGGTTGGAATGTGAGTGGTACCCATTTAGTTGCTTGATAAACAACAATATATATGTACCTATGTAGTCTTTCAATCATATACATGAATTTATATACTAAATGAGGATCCTTCCTTTGTAGCTCTAGAGTCAAACTGTTCCACCTTTCCTGTACATATTTATAACAATTATGAACTAACCCAACTATCAATGCCTGCATTTTGTTGTAGTCTTGTATCCTTAATTTCATAATCTTTCCTCCTGCACCCTTGTGTTTTAGGAGTAGTAACCACTTATTTATTATCTCATCTAGATCTTTGGACTCTTTCCTCATTGGAAGTGCAATTGACTTCTCTCTTTTTGCATACTCCTCCATGAGTTCACCTCTAAATTGTTCATTTCTAAAATAGGATGCTAAAGCTCTTACTTGAAAATCCACTACAAACATTAAGGGGTTCCATTGTGCATCCTTTGAAACCACATAATTGTGCAGATAATACTCACATAGTTGGTCTTGTT